>JAUTXW010000799.1:0-26217 GCA_030620095.1 Kuschelorhynchus macadamiae
TCTATGAAATACAAAACTGAAATTAACAAAACAATAGAAAGCACTAATTGTATATTAACTCAGTCTGGGAAGTTTTCCTTAAAAGTTATGAACCCACAGCCTCCTAAATTATATTCACTTATAAAACTTCATAAACCAGATAACCCCATTAGACCGGTTGTATCCTTTGTTTCTGCCCCGTCAATGAAAATATTAAATAAACTTATACATATACTTCACAGATATTGCAACTTTATAACAAAATTTCGTACAAAAAAAATCCTATACGTTAATTAACAAAATTAAAGACTTAAATATACCTAATAATGCCTATCTCATTTGACGTTAAAAATTTATTTCCTAGCATCCCACCCTTAGAAACAATAGCGGTAATAGAGGACTTACTAATATAATAATATAATATGTCTAAAACAAAATTATTTTCAATTTAACAATACAATTTACACCTCAACGGAAGGCTTAATTATGGGTAACCCTTTATTTAAGTCCCTTATTAGCGAAGTTTTTTTATGGATAATTTAGAAAAGAATTCTATTCATACTCACACGTTAGCAAATCTTTGTCAATTTTGGCAGACGATATTCTGTTTTATTTACAGGTACTGATAGACAACTTAATACCTTTTTATCTTATTAATTCCATTCACCCAAAAATTAAATTTACAATCGAAACTGAAATCAATAATTCAATTAATTTTCTTGACTTAACTATTAAACGTTTTAATAATAAACTTAATTTTTCAATTTATCGTAAACCCTCATATACAGATAGTACAATACATAATTCTTCACCACCCAATCCAACACAAATTAGCAGCATATAACAGTATGGTATATCGTTTACTCAACGTACCTATGTCAAAATAAAATTTCACATAGAACTTAATATTATTAAACAAATTACTGTTAACAATATCCTATCAGTAAACCAAAAAATAATTTCTCTATCCTCACTTAAATTGGCAAACCTAGTACTAGCATAGCACGTTTTTTAAATAGTCAGCAAATTAAAGTAGCGTACAAAACGAATAATGATTTAGGTTCAATTATTAATAATAACAAAGATAAAAGACTCTTATCTAAAATAAAACAAATACTCCACTTACGCTGAACATTTAAAAACAAAGAATCACATTTTTGATGACAATTTCAAAATTTTACATGTAGAACAAAAAAGTCAAACATTAAATCCAGTCAGATAAGAATAATTCCCCTCTTTTAAATTTGCTTAGTCTTAATAAAATTACTAATAATAATTCACATTTGTTATCAAAACACAGTAGTACGTCTAGGACAATTTATGTAAATCGTATATGTATATTATTACGTTCTGTATTTTCCCCTTTTTTATATTGTTCAACAGTTAGGGGTAAATAAGTTCATTACCAACCTGTATTGTTCGTCACAGACACTAGGCCATTATAAATACAATGTTATTTTTTTAAATCCTTACATTAATTTGAAAAAGTTGCTGTGTCAACGAAACATGTGTCATGTTTGACAGTATACAAGTGAAATCAAAAACGATTGTTCTTATTATAAACTATTTTAATGGATTTCCATCAAGTAAGAGCCGAAACCATCAAGACTTTTATTTAGTTTTTTTTACAGTCAAATTTCTGTACCATTTTTACTTTTTGATTTTGATTTGATGGTTTTAATTTGTTTTTATGTCCTAATAAGATTTAAATTAGCAGCGTAAGTTTTATTAAAATCAGCGAGAGGATGTATAAATATGAATGAAAAACCAATAAACAATAATACCTGTATTTTTTTAAAAAGCAACTTATGACCTTCAATAATTTCGTGGCCGAGGTCGTGGCATTTAAGATCACCCTACATATTAAAAAATCTCACACATTTTTTACATGAGTTCTTCTTTTTTAGATCAAAATTCCTGATATTTCATTTGAATCTACCAAATTAGCTGCACATCCCAAATCTTCAGCGTCTGTAGTTGAATTAGGACTTACAGAAGTAAAAAATGATCCTGACAAATTTGGAATTTACAAACAAAATGGCCAAAACCGCAGAGGAAAAAAGAAGATGGACTTCTGTTTTACTGCGAGACGGCTGTTTTGCATTTTGCTAGACATGTGGCAAGGAATCATTCATATGAAATCGACGTTCAGAGAATATTATCCAAACCTCTCTCAGTGAAGAACGAAAAGGTCTATTGGACATTTTACGAAAAAAGGAAAATTTATAATAGTAAATTTACGGTTTGTAAACCTGTTCAAAGTTTGTGTTCAAGAAAAACTATTTTGGCTTGTGAACATTGTTGTGTTTTTTTTAAAATTTTTATGGAAGCATAGAATTAAATGTACGAAGATAAAAAGCAAAGATCACAAAGCAACTGCTCAAAATATATTATTAGCTAATTTGAAAATAGACCCAATGCTTAAAGATGCCGTTTTCCCAGGGATGAGGCCGGACGAAATTTCTTTAGTCGCAAAAAAATACCTAATCATTTGTGCATTTGGGGCCAGGTATATTAAAATTCATAGAGATAAACATTTTGTTAACGTTGCTTCTAGAAAAATGAGGGAAATTTCTCGATTGCTAATGGAACTTAAAAAAATAGACCCTACTATTACTTGCCTATTTGATGCTTTGAACCTAAACATTTTGACAATCTAGTAGTGGCCACAAAGATAGTTGCAAAATATAACGCAAAAAGGGATAAGTTTGAACTCCCGACCTACGCAATGAACATGGGAACCTATCTAAAGCAATGTGCTGAAATAGCCATTGTGTTTGCTCTAAAAAGAAAAGCAATCGCCGACACAATTGTATCTGCTGAAGCAGAGGCAGATTTAAGAACACTAATTAACGTTATAGTCAACAATGGCAATATGAAATCTCAAGCCAGGCTGCCAATGACCTCAATTTAAAAAAATGGAACAAGGTTACGCTAGTGCCCCTTGCTAGTGACCTAAAATTATTTAAAGATTTTTTAATTTTAAATGCAAATTTAGCCGTTACAGCTCTTAAAAAGAATGATAATATAAACGACTATCAAAAGCTTTTGGAGACCATTTTTTGCCGTGTTATTTTATTAAACCGCAGACGCCCAGGTGAACTCCAAAGATTAAAACTGGACACCTATGAAATTTCAGAAAGCAGCAGTTCTTCGTTAAATTATGAAGAATTCTCGGAAGTGGTGTCACCAACCGAAAAGATTCTTCTTAAAAGGTTCAAAAGGATTGTCATAAGGGGCAAAAGAGGACGTGGCGTTCCGGTCCTTTTTAGCCCCAATATTCAAGAGCACATAAAAATTTTATTAAGTTACCGAAAAAAATTTGTCAGTGAAAAAAACTTATTCCTATTTGGAAATCCACGATCAACTGAACCTATATGTGGTTACAAAATTTTACAAAAATATTCAAAATCATGTGGAGCAAAAAACCCGTTAGCAATCACGGCAACCAGACTAAGAAAGCACTTGGCCACTCTTACACAAATAACTGATATGTCTGAAAATGATTTAGAGCAGTTGGCTAACTTCATGGGACACACCATTGGGGTGCACAGGGAAAGCTACCGTTTACCGAATGATATATATCAAACCGCTAAAATATCCAAGCTCCTACTGCTTATGGAGAAGGGACAAGCTGGTCAGTTCAAGGGAAAAACGCTTAACGATATTAACCTCAATCTCGAAGAAGATTTGTTAATAGACAATGTTCCAGCAGTACGTAATAAATCGCCATTACCGGAAATATTAGAACCTTCAACTTCTGAAACTCCCAAGAAGAAAGAAAAATATCTTTTAAGCAAGCCAAAAAGAGTGCTTATTAAGTGGACCAATGAACAAAGAAATATTGTTACTGAATTTTTCTCGCAGCATATAAGAGACAAAAAGGCTCCAAAGAGATACGAGTGCGAAGAACTTAAACGTCTTCATCCCGAAGCGCTTCAAAATAAAGACTGGCTTAAAATTAAAGTTTTTGTTCAAAACGAAGGTAAAAAAAGCAAATGTTCGGAATTTAAAAATTAAATATATTTTATTCAAGAAAATTTAATAGGTGTTAGAACTTAAAATTGCAACTAAATGTTGGCATTACTATGTTCTAAATCTTTGTTTTGGGAACATTATGTTAATTTTAAATATTGCATTAAAACATTCTGCTTACAGTGCTTACTGCTCTAAATCGACGAGCCAATTTTAAAAAACAATTGTTTCTAAAAAAATTATTTTTTAAAATTTAAACTCCATATATCCCCAAAAACGAACCTTGAAATATATAAATTTATTTTGTAAGGGGTTGAAAGTTCCCATATAAATTAGGCCAATATATTTTTTGCAACTTTTCGGTGGTTAAACAACCTAAAAGAACACAAACTTAGTTTAGATGGATGTGTTAAAATAGGGAGAGTAAATCAGTCAGTTTGGTGGGTAACCAAGAGATAAAATTTCGTATTCCTTCGAATAAATAAAAAACATTTGTTTTTTTTATAGTTCATAAAAAGCTAATTAGCAAACAGACCACAAAACTATTAGATATTATTAATGTAAACATTTTTATTGCTAATCTTGTGTAAGCAAGATTATAGATTAGTGTTTATCGGTGATAATAACAATATTCAAAGTTTTAAACCAGCTATGAACATTTTCCCAACATGCTGTGCTGTGCATATCTGGATTAAAATTCTTGCAAAGTTATTATCTAAATTAATGATGTATTATTAAAGTAGTGCACACCTCACAATCTGTGTAAATGTACGGGTGGTGCTCGTAAGATAACTAACTAACTTATCTGGAAAATTATAGAAGTTAGGAAAAATATATGTACAGTGTGTCCCAGGATAGGTGGACAAGAAGGTTTAAACCACCAAAAATTGTGTAGCTAATATTTGACACTTTGTAGCCTAGGCCTGCTTGATTAGCAGCGAATATTTTCTCGGTCATACTTTTATTTTTGAAAGTCAAGTATGCCTTGATAGGAGCGATTTTTTTATTTTATGTGCAGGTAAAAGTATATTTTTTGTAAAAGGTATAGACATATTTTAGAAAAAGTGGTTTAGAATGAAATATTAGGCCTACATGTCGAATTTTAAAGATATCCCACGACTTTAATAATTTCGCATTTTGGATTAAACAGCGAAATTGTAATATTATTAAAGTCGTCCGATATTTTAAAAATTGACATATAGGTCTAATATTCCATTCCAAAAAAGTTTTCCTAATGTGTTTTTTTTATATCTTGTTCAAAAAATGTACTTCATCTACACAGAAAATAAAAAAAAATGTTTCTATCAAGTCATACTTGACTTTTAAAAATAAAAGTATGACTGAAAAATAATCGCTAATCAAGCAGGCAAAATATTTGGTTATTTACACCTCTTTATTCACCTATCCTGGGATACACTGTATATAAAAGTTTATTGATGTAAAGCAAAGTTCTATTATAATATTTTTGTTTGTATAGTATACTCGTATATAGAGTGAATCGTTTCCCGTGGATCACTATCAGCTTCATCATATTAAATAGTACACGCTATATATCTTACATTTTTAAATTCAATACAATGAATTCTAATAATTACATTGCCATGTCATGTACTATTCCTAAATTCATTTGTTTTCGTCATATTAATATTTCAAATTTGCTATTTTGGACATAGAATATAAATGGTTTGATTCATAATAAACCGGTTAACACTTTCCTGTTTTTCTTTCTTAATCTCTTTAAACTGGCATCAACTTTCGTTTAAAATGGGAAGCTAAAATTTATGTCCGGAAGTTGATATAAATTTATAGATATGTATAACTAAGATAGAACGTGCAAATCGTTTTATTATATGAAACCATTTTAGAGCTAGTTAAAGTGTCCAAAATGTCAGATTTTATGTCAAGAAAAAAAAATAGAATTTGGGTTAGGCATAGGACAGGTTACATGAAATGTAATTAAAATTCATTCTAGAATTTAAAAATGTAAAAATATAGATGATGTCCCATTTAAAATATCGAAATTAATAGTAACCCAACTAAAACGATTCACTCTGTCTATATAAAAATATAAAATAACTATAAACTTTTATATTAGTTTATAATAAAACCACTCGTTTTCGATTTTCACTTGTATATTGTCAAACATGACATATGTTTCGTTGACACAGCAACTTTTTCAAATGTAAGGATTTTAAAAAATAACATTGTATTTATAATGGTCTAGTGTCTGTGACGAACAATACAGGTACCTGGTAATGAACTTATTTACCCCTAACTGTTGAAGGAATATAAAAAAAGTGTGAAATACAGAACGTAATAAATATAAATATGGGAATTTTGCGGGTAATAGAAAAAAGATGTGAACTTAATAGTCTATACAATTTACATATATTATCCTAGGCATACTACTGTGTTTTGATAACAAAAGTGAATTATTATTAGTAATTTTATTAAGACTAAACAGAATTATACAAATTTAAAAGAGGGGAAGTATTAATATCTAACTGGTCATTTAAAATACATTCAGAACGTTTAAATTTATTAATTTCTAAAGCTTCTAACAAATTTAATTTTTGACTTTTTTGTTCTACATGTAAAATTTGGAAATTGTCGTCAAAAATGTGATTCTCTGTTTTTAAAATGTTCAGCGTAAGTGGAGTATTTGTTTTGTTCGTCACAGACACTAGACCATTATAACTTCAATGTTATTTTTTAAAATCCTTCCATTTGAAAAAGTTGCTGTGTCAACATGTCATGTTTGACAATATACAAGTGAAAATGAAAACGAGTGTTTTTATTATAAACTATTATAATGGATTTTCATCAAGTAAGAGCCGAAACCATCAAGATAAACTTTTATATATTATTTAACTTTTTCCGTAATTTCTAGTTTTCCAGAGAAGGTATAGTGGGTTATCTTACGTTCATCACACTGTTGACTGTATATGTAAAATTTCAATAATTTTGAATTAAGTTTTTTATAACCGACGCCTATCAAAGATGTCAGCTTTTGTATGTTTTTAATAAAAAAAAATTATTGATAAGGGAGATTGTTTTATTGTTGCCGTTTTTAAATAGTTCTGAATACACATTAAAACTGTTACGTCTGGCCTGGGGCATTGAAATGGCTTCGAAACAAATCATTTTGTCTAACATAATATGGTAATCTCTGCAAAAAGTCAAGTCGCTCAGTTCAAGTTTAATCTCAAATGGTGGAATATACATAGCGCAATTATATACTGGACGTTTCGCCAAATATGTGTATCATCTGCAGTTAATGGAAATTGGGTGTAACTCTGATTCATTTACAATGGAAATGTGTTCTGGAGATTTCAAGAATTTTCGCTAGATTTACAAAGACTGACCCAAAAGTAAAACTTTTATTCAAATCGAACACCAAAAAAAACTAAATACATGAAATACAAAAATAAAATTAAATACATAGGTTTTTTTTTTTAATTTTAATCAGGAAAATTTAATAGGGTCAAACTGGAAAAAATATATCTAAATATTCATATTATGTTTTAAGGCTTTATTTTGCAGGTATTCGGTTAAATTTAACTATTAATATAAACTATGCTCTTACTATACAAGACAGAGTTTAGGAAAAAATCGTTTTTAAAAAAGTTGAAAACTATTTTTTTACCTAAATACTGTTTCCCCAAAAACGAAGCTTCACATACGTTTTTTAAAAATAATATTTTTGCAAGTTCGATTGTCTTGTTATTAATAATTAAAAATCGAAACACCTTTATCGATTTATACATTAAAAATCAAGCATTTTTAATTAAATTTCTATTCATTTGCGGTGATATTAACATTTTCAATAGGCAGGACGCCAATAAGCATGGGGGTAATAGGGATATTTACCCCTACCAAGATTGCGGCCTGTCTGTTTATATCTTCAAAAAAACAAATAGAATGAAAGTGAAGAACTTTTTTCTAGTCAAGAACAAAAATTAGGAACAGACTTTGCCAACGCCCGCGGTGCATTCAATTTTCGCATAGTCCGTGTGATACGAGCGCGAGAGATATATATTCTTGGGGCTGAAATTAATTTTTTACAATGTTTATTCCTAAATGTACCTATGATGTTTAAGTAGTGGTTCATTAAGGTGATTATTAAACAATAATGAATATTCGGATAAGTGCAGATGAAGGGCATATGGTAAACCTGACACCAAAAATCATGTTCGCGATATTACTGCTAATTTTAGGTATGGTCCTGTTCTATAAAAAGGTGGCATACTCTTAATCTAGATGGACATACCTATAACTTTGCTATTTTTATTTTGGGAGAAAAAGTCATTAGTTATAAAAAAATTTCGTCGCTTAAAATTATAAAAACCTAATCCCATTTTTATAGCGTTAAAAATATAAAAAAGGTGATTTAGAGGACTAGGTTTTTTTTATATACCTTTTGTTTAGACCAGCGTGTATTAAATCGTGATAGTCAAAAAAAATCCTCCCAAGAAACTTGCCTAGCTTGAAAAATATCAAAATTTCATAAGTTAACCTAAATTATTTATATAGACCTAGTATTAGAACTCTCTATTTCTTTTGAAATGATCTTTATAAAATGTTTCAAAAAACTCTATCAGGGCAACCAAGAAGACAACCTGTAAAACTAATTTACATTCCAATATATATATTGCCTTTAAGTTTCTAGGCAGCAAAACATTTGATGTAAAATATGCGTTTCTCTTAAAATGAAATATATAACGTTTACAGGCATAATACGTGCATCCAGGGACTCTGTATATTTACCTCTTTTAGACAAAACGAGAATCTCTTAAGAAAACTTATGTCAGTAGACATCGCCATTGAAAATGAATTAATTAATTTCAAAAACTTATAAAATGGCATGCAACTTTATATTTTACTCCCAATCTTAAGGCGGAGGGCTGCATCTGAGGGATCGACATAAAATCTTGAAGTAATGAAACTATTTTACTGTATATTTACCTCTTTTAGACAAAACGAGAATCTCTTAAGAAAACTTATGTCAGTAGACATCGTCATTGAAAATGAATTAATTAATTTCAAAAACTTATAAAATGGCATGCAACTTTATATTTTACTCCCACCCTCCACTAATCTTAAGGCGGAGGGTTGCATCTGAGGGATTGACATAAAATCTTGAAGTAATGAAACTATTTTACTACATACATACATATTTTCCAAACATTTACAATTTTTACCCCCTATCGCCCTTTTTTCCATCTATCATATTTTTTAATCACCCTGTATACAGAAAGCTAACAAAGGTATGAACGCATATTGTATCACCGAAAATACAATATTTGACCTCAAAAACTTATGACATGACATGCAACATTACTTCCCCCCCCCCCGCCCGCTACGCTTAAGGGGGAGGGTTGCATGTGACAATAAATACGAATTGACCTAAAATCTTAATGATATAATGAAACTGTATTTTCCTCCATATTTTCCAAACATTTCGGATTTTTTACCCCTTTTCACCCTTTTTACCCCTATCATCCTTTTCATCCCCTCAATTTTCTTTTATTAAAACATCGTCATTGAAAATGAATTAATTGACCTCAAAAACTTATAAAATGACATGCAACTTTATATTTTACTCCCACCCTCCACTACCCTTAAGGCAGAGGGTTGCATGTGACAAAATAAATAGGGATTGACCTAAAATCTTGAAGTAATGAAACTATTTTACTTCATACATATTTTCCAAATATTTACAATTTTTACCCCCTATCGCCCTTTTTTCCTTCTATCATATTTTTTAATCACCCTGTATACAGAAAGCTAACAAAGGTATGAACGCATATTGTATCACCGAAAATGCAATATTTGACCTCAAAACCTTATAACATGACATGCAACATTACATTTAATATCCCCCCCTCGCGCTACGCTTAAGGGGGTGGGTTACATGTGACAATAAATACGAATTGACCTAAAATCTTAATGATATAATGAAACTGTATTTTCCTCCATATTTTCCAAACATTTCGAATTTTTTACCCCTTTTCGTCCTTTTTACCCCTATCATCCTTTTCATCCCCCCAATTTTTTTTATTAAAACATCGTCATTAAAAATGAATTATTTGACCTCAAAAATTTATAAAATGGCATGCAACTTTATATTTTACTCCCACCCTCCACTACCCTTAAGGCGGACGGTTGCATGTGACAAAATGAATAGGGATTGACCTAAAATCTTGAAGTAATGAAACTATTTTACTACATACATATTTTCCAAACATTTACAATTTTTACCCCCTATCATATTTTTTTGATCACCCTGTATACAGAAAGCTAACAAAGGTATGAACGCATATTGTATCACCGAAAATGCAATATTTGACCTCAAAAACTTACAACATGACATGCAACATTACATTTAATTCCCCGAATTGAGAACTTCCTTTTTTTGAAGTGTCATTGTATTAAAAAAACGGTCCTCAAAAATCGCAAAATATTAACAAACTGATAAATCAATTTTGTAGATTAGAAAAAGTATACCCTTTCCGATGCCTCATTGATGTGGCTGGAATCTGAAACGCTCTATGTTCGATTACGAAACCTATAGGTAGGCCTATTACTTTCAGATATGCAGCGGGAAAGGAAAAAAGGAAAACCGTAACAAACATATAATATAATAAATTTGGCTACACTGCGGGCGCTCAGTATTCACCTTACTAAAAGCAAAATATTCGAATCGGGCGCTAGGTATCCAGAATGTCTGCATATTTTGGACGCCCGGAAGTAATTTTATAAAAGGACGCCGCGAATTTAGTATAATAAAAATTCTAAAAAAATATCGTAGCGTAATTAATTCTACAAGCTATTAGGGTCATCTAATATTAAAAGATAAAAAATATTCACTTGATAAAGTAGGGATTTCTTGGAAAATATTGATGGACGCTCGGTATAAGGAATCGTGAATGGACGCTCTGAATATAGCGGGATGTATATATATATATATATATATATATATATATATATATATATATATATATATATATATATATATATATATATATATATTATATATATATTATATATATACATATATATTATATTTAAATTACATATATAATTATAATAGCCAATGCACTTTTCAATATGATTATTCATTTTATTTTCATTTTAATTAATTTAAATGACCTGTTTATAATTATTCCATATTTGAAATTACAAATACAGAGATAATTAAAGGGATCAAAAAGTTACAGAATAGAAAGGGAAATTTGATATTTTATTTTATTATAAAAATGGCCAGGGAATTCCCAGTAAAAACTTCAGGGGGGGGGAGTGGGGGAGGTTAAAGACCTGGGAAAAAGTACCACCCTCTAGAATTTTATGAATGTTATATGGCGTTTTATGTATATTACATATACATTACTCACAATATATTTTGTGCCAAATTTGAATGGTATAGCTCTATAAATGTATTAGGTCATTGAAAAAAAATTGAAACTTCAACACTGTATCTAAAAAACGGAATGGCTTGCCGAGACATATTTATATAAACTTAAACTTCGTCTATAAGACTTAACTGTATGTATAGAACGAATATAATTTTTAAGAACTTACTATCTTTGAAGGCACTCGAAGTCCCTGTGTAAGACATATGATACCTGTATATTCTTCTCCTAGCGTCTGTAAATTTCCCAGAGAAGTCATAAAATAATAACATACATTTGCTATTATTGGAACAGACTTCCGTACCCGATGGTAAGTACGTCCACTTACATTTTTAAGAATTGAATGCAATTGGCTTTCTAAGTCACTTATAAAAATTTGATCTCTGTGATTACATCGTAAAATATCTGCTACACCCGCATCATACAAATTCATTTTTTCAGCTCAGCTTTCTCTTTCAATGAAACTTATGAAAGTCAGAATAGAAATTTAAAAAAAAAAACAATTTTCTTCTTCTTCATTCCTGTTTAGCCTGTTACATAACAGGACTTATTGGCTTTGCTACGAGGCAGTCGCCAGATTGCCCTCCGTCCGGGGCTCAGAGTCGTTAAATCGGCGACCCTCGAAGTCGACCCTGCACCTTGGTCCAGTTTGGAGGCGTTATCGGTAGGATATCCGGATGGCGAGCTCTAGGCTCCCGAATACCCCGAATCTTTCAAATACTTTAATAATTCCTCTTTAAATTTTTGAAATGCATCTAGGCTTCCACTAGGTGCCCCTTGAGAGTACTACTGATATCACGAGATGACCCTTTCTTTCAAGCTATCCCCTTACCCCTCCCACTCCCGCCACGTAGCGACCGTTACGCTAATATTCTATGTAGAACTGCGGCAGACGAACGGGATAGAATGCAGGAACAACTAGGCCTCACACGTTCACAGCGTATTTTATTTTTTTCTATGATCAAAAAGTAGGTTACCGGTTAAATAAAAATTATCTTTCTTTTGTGATGTGGCGATTGCCTCGTAGTAAAGCCATTGAAACAAGATTACGTTCTTTTGTGCTAACTGACTTTCGTTCCTTAATAATACGATTTGCCAGATTGCTAGCCGCCCTGGATTTACTTAGAGCCCGATTGTTCACCAAATACGTAGGAAATAATAATAAACACTGCTAGCATCCTACTTTCCTTGACGTTAAAAGTGTATCCAAAACATATAGGTATAAATACATATAACTACTATACTGCGAGCTTAAAAGAAAAACTGAGGAACAAGAGATGGGTAGTTCGTGAACGAACTAGTTTAAATGAACTAGTTTCTTTCGTGAACGAGAAGAACTACTCGTGATGGTCCGAAAGACTCGTTCAGTAGTTCATTGTCATTACAAATTAAATAAATTTAACAGCAGCGTCTCTTTCTCTTTTCGTGAACGAAATTGAGCGAACGGTAAATGTCGAACGAATTTTTTCAAAGGCGGGACAAGTTATAACGGAAAAAACTTTTTTAGCTAGTTATATTTTGCTTATTGCTTGTTGTTTTGTTTTATAGCACATTGTTTACATATGTAGATTTTATTATAAGATTATTTGTTAGTTTTGAGAATTTTACAGTTTAATTTAATGAGTAAAATATAAAACTTGTGAAATCCAGAGACAATTGCCTCTTATTTAAATTAAAACACACTCTCGTTCCCAAAAATTCTGTGTGAACTAATGAACTAGTTTTTTGAACTTTATTTTTTTACGAACGAGAACGAATGAACTAGTTCACGTAAATGAACTAGAATTCCCACTTCTATCAGAGGAACTAAGCCGCCTATGGGAACAATTGTCTTCGTAGCACAGTGAATACTGCGCATGCGTCGAATATCTTGTTCGTGATTGATGAATCGAAACTTGACGTTTACTAAACTGACATTTCTCAAGATTCATATTGAAAATATGAGATTTTTGTTAAACATTCTTGCTCAAAATCAATTAAATTAAATTTTGACAAAAATTGGTCAATTTGTATTGTCAGTATACGATATTAGTAAATAAAGTATTATTATTTATTTTATAATGAGAGGAGAAAAGAAACCCTTTGGCGAGATGGTGTGATTTTAAATAGATAATTAATATAATTATTTTGTATTACATATATTTGTTTGGTAATTATACAGTATACCTGTTTCTGCTATTATAAGAGATTTTTCGAAAATTCTTTTCCCCCGTGCTTATATAGGCCGAATGTAACAATAATCCGTCTGCGCTGCTTTAAAAATTTGCCCCCTTCTTTATTAATTCTTAATTTTTATTGTAATTCCTGTAAGGAAGTCTACTAGGTTTAGCAAATAAACATGAGTCATCGCCCGTGTTTACATTTTTTGACAGAAACGCACTGGACTTTTTTACGGGAAAATAAAAAAAGAAGGAGAAAATTTTAAAGCAACGCCGACGGATTATTGTTACATTAGGCCTACATAAGCACTGTGTAAAAGAATTTTTGAAAAATCTCTTATAATAGCAGAAACAGGTATACTGTATAATTACCATTTGTTTCAACAATATTATAATTAAAATTTAGAGGTTTCCTTTTTTATACGCCTTTAAGGTTTCCTAAAGAAGGCCCGCATAGGAAATGGGTAAATTTCTGTGAAAAATTTATAATTATAAAGGATCGATAAAGGAGGAGGATAACATGAAAAATATCTTTATTTGTAATCGGAATTCTACTGATGCGGATTACGAAGATAAAAAACTACTCAGAGAAGGTGCTGTCCCCACAAGTTAATAAATCATGAGGTAAGTTTTAAATCTATAGCTATTCTAATATAAATAAAGAGCAATGTCCTGACTTATACTGATCTAATTCATCAACTTACAGAAAAAAAAGGGGGTAACTCCCTTCAAATTTTTATAAATTAATATTTCAAAAACTTTAAAATATTTTGAAAAGAGTGCTGAAACATGGATACACCTCATTTTATTTTTTCCCACATTTAAGATTTTTTTTTATAGTACGCAGGGTGTTGCAAACATCAGAGTACTCATTCGTCACGAACAGTAAACAATATTAGAGCTAGAAAATATTAGGAGTAATTTTCCAGTTAAGAAGGCAGGATTTTTCAAAATTGGACCCTCAAATTGGTAAAGAAATCTCAAATTTTCAAAATGAAAACTGCTGAAACCATATATAACCAAATATAATAATTTTAATGGTTGACTATGTCTAAAATTTTAAATGTGATTTTGTTTTTTTTTTGTTGTAATTATGAAATGTACTTTATTGTTAACCATACCAAATAGTATTAGTGAGAGATTTTATTGAACAATTTTTATTTTTAATACTTTGTATTAGGATTTCCTATCTGAATAAATGAATAAATAAATAAATGAATAAATACATAGAAAATCAAGTAATTAATATGTATATAACTGAAACACTTTAACTTTATTAAATATAAAGCATTTGTGTGGGTGGATAGTCAAGGTATCTAGGTGATTGTTAATGTAGTTGGTTGGATAATATAGTCTTAGATGTGCGAGTTTGAATCCAGCTGCTGGACAGATTTTTTTCATTTTTGTAATGCTTTGAGAATATAATCCAAATATCCAGTGAAAGTCCCATTCAAATTTTTTTAGAATGTTTAAGGAATATACAGTACAAGTACAAGAAAAATTACAGTTATAGAAATTTGAGAAGTTGCTAAATGTTAACTTTTGATTTCTAAATTCAAAAATAACAAAGGTAATTGTTTTTAAAAATGCAGATAAGTCTGGGTCAAAAATTTTATATTCTTGAGGAGCAAGTCGAGTATGTTTCTGAATGTAAATATCTAGGCTAAATAATTGATGATAAACTCAAGTTTGATAAACATATATTTTAGTTAAAATTTGCAAAAAAATTTATTGTTTTAGAATAAGTAGAGGTATGTTTGACTTTGTATTCTTGAATAACAGTGTGCAAGATCATAATAGTCCCTCACTTTGAGTACTGTTCGACATAATTTTATTGTTGCAAAACAGAGTCATGATTTAAGGGGGCAGTTGCAGTCAGTTAGCATTGAGAAAGTATCGCGTAAAATGACCAAAAATAGGTTGTTGTCTGTGATAGTCTGCGGAGTTATAAAAAGAAGTTTGACGATCAGAGTTTAACACATATCTTCTAAAACGCTTCTAAATTAAATTGAGTATGTTGAATTTTTCATTTTAGTCTTTAAAAGTAAAAAAAAATCTGTTTATATGTCTAATAATGTTTCGAAAACAATAGCGGTACTAACCTTGAGCTTTTCTATTGATCTGAAAAACATAGTAGTTTTTTTCCAAACTATCACCAAAGATAATTACTAAAATCTTGGAATATTTTTCGGAGAATAGGTTAGGTTGGCAATTGCAGTTGGTAATAGGTAAAGTTTGAACCCCTACCGCAAGAGGTCGGCCCGAATTTTTTAATATTTTCTAATGGAAGGGAGAGCGCAATGACGTCAAAGAAAATGGAATTCCAATCTCGTGTTGTCAATGACGTCAGATAAATTTATAATCTCTCGCATGGTCTTTCGTGTATTTTATCAGATTCTATGGTTTTTCTTTTAAATAACATTTAGACTATTTTAATACATATCGTGTTGGAAAAACTAAGTAATCAGTAGGTTTGGGCAAGTGGAAAAACATATTTTTTTAAACAATATTTGTATTTTAAGAGAGAAAATCGATCTTTCCTTGAACTATGTGGGATATTAAGGAAGAGGAATGTATGTTTATGTCATATCTTACTTACGGTGGGTTCATGTAATAAATTTTAGTTTTATCTTTTTTAAGAATTTTAATAAGAATTCACACCGTTATTGGTTGTTTTTTGTCATGTAACATAAAAAAAATATCAATCAAACTATCATTCTTAGTGGCAAAAAATTATGCCAAATACTAAATTTTGCAAAGGATTTCTTATCTTAAAATTGTTTTATTCTAAAAAATGGAAATATATAGATTTATTTGACCCTAGGCAAAGAAAATGATTTGATGTTTCATATAGATATTTAGTAAGGTATACCTAACTGGACATTAAATTTCAAAATAAACAAGTTTATAAAATTTCCTGCATGCCTTTAAACATCCTCAAATGTAGTTTGTCAATTTTATATCGGGTATGCAAAATAGTCCATTGTATAGAATTTAAAAGTAAAGTACCTAAATGTACTATAATTCTGCAATAGCACAAAACATGAATAAGCATGTTGTTTCTACTCTTTTTTTGCAAAATTACAAACAGCTTTTTGTGAACTATGACAAATTATTTTAGCATAGATTAAGCACTGAAATTTATTAGTCATGAAATGTTTTCAGGTATATCTGGGTAGAGAGTGTTTTTTGTTATAAAGGTCAGAAAAAAATAAACTTCAAATATATAAAAAATTTTAAAAAATATCAACAAGATTCTAAACATATTTAGTCTCTTTGAAAATTAGGAATCTTAGAATTTCAATGTCAGTAAAACGAAAATTGTTCTACTAATGGTTTAACTTCTAGTCTAAGCAGATAAAAAAATTGTTCTGCTTTTACAAAAATTAAAAATTGTTTTGCAAGTTTTTGAAGGGATTTTTCTATCTTCTGATAGGTCTAAAAGATAGCAAGAGAAAAAGTTTGAATATAAAGTTTTTTTCTTTTTATAAATATTGAAGATGGATGAGAAAATATAAAAAACTCTGTTTGCGGGTTAGTAATTTATTAGGAAATAGTAGCATTTACATAAATAGTATTAAATATATAACAATATCATCATATACATTTTTAAGATTAGGAAAATAGTATCTATCTGCAGTAATAATGATTTATTGAAGAAACCAATAGATCTTTTATTTTATATAAAATGTAGTTGCTTAGTTGCTAACAGAACGAACCAACTATATTTGTAGTCTAATTAATATATTTAAGCATTGATTAGATTAAAAAAAAAAAAATTCAAATTATGTGCTTGAGTTGGTTAAAAGATAAAATAATTATGTTTTTATTTTTGAACTACAAATGAAGAGTACAGGGAAAAAATGATCATAGTCACAAAGAGCATTTTTTAGAGAACAACAAAAACAAAGTTTGCAGAGTCGAATTAAATAGCTATAATTTTTTAATTAATAAAATATATATTAAGGCATTAGTACCAACTAATTTGCTGTGCCTAGTACATACCTGAACTATTTTTTATCAATACTCACTATTCTACCAACAAAAACGCACCGTCACCACAAAACAAAAACAGTAAAAAAGATCATAGTCCCGGACTCTGATCGTTTTTGCATTTTTTTTTTGTTGCGGCGCCACCTTCAGCAAAGCATAGTTTCCTTTTATTATTATTCATTATAAAAAAAACATAAACTTACAAAGGAATATAAACAAATAATAACAAAATAAACATATTAGAAAATAATTGTCAAAAAATATGTGCATATTGATTAACACAACGCTATTCATATCCGCGGTTTTGAATGTTTCTGGAGAGTTCTGCAAGGGGGATAAGATCGTCGGGATCATCTTCTGCAGCAGTTGTCTCAAGATCGGAGAGGGAAATAAACTCTTTAGGATCCTCACATCGGGTTTTAGGAGAGCTGACTAAATCTTCAAAGAATTTACGCGAATTTGCTGAGCAAAACTGTACCAAATGTTTGATATCGTTAAGTTTTGGAACACTTAAAGGAAACGGTCCACTGTACAAATTTGGCAAATATTGATGTTCGGTAGTTTTATATGGTTTTCTACCTTTTCTTAAGGCACTTTTTTTAAACAAGCCATTATAAGAGTCTTTATGTTCCAATAAACTGCAATGTTCTTGAGTTACTTGAAACACTTTCACTGGTCTTGAAGAGAATGGGCATGTCTTTTTGTAAAACGAACTAAGATATTTGTCCCATCGTTTAAACATCTCTTGTTTGCAATCTATTATAATAAATGGTGAAGGGTTTTTCCTGCTGTTACGTTTGATGGCATTCCAGTCGTCGGGAGTTTCCGCTAGAGCTTTTTGATTAATTAGTCCCATATTACGGTCGCACTCAAGGTAGGAATGTCCGCGAACTGGGAAATAAACTTCAATAGTTTTGAATCGTTTCAGTCCTGCAGTAAGATAATGCAAAAAGCGAAAGACGGTGTAATTCTTGTTCTGTCCAGCACATGAGTCACAAAAGATGATTAGGTGTTGAACAGAACTACTCAAAATGTTTGTTGTGAAATGATACAACATTGAACATACCTCTTCCGAACCTTTTTTAGGAACGGGTTCGTTGTAGGTATAGAAAAATGATCGCTGATCGGAAAGAATATGTACATTAAAACTGTAAAACGATAACTGTCTGCGATAGTATACATCATTTGTGCTTATATTTGGCAATGACAGGTTCTTTTGAAAGTCCATAGTTATAGCTTCTATGGTTGTATCTTTCTTAGCTTTCTTTCTGGCTTGCCTCTTCCGTTTATAAAAAGTGTCAGCCCTTAACTTATGCAACTTCCAATTTAATTGCACATGGCGAAGTTCTTTTTTAATCTTGTTTACCGCTTCTTCTTTATTTGCAGGTACAGCTAGATCCCCTTGTAGCTTTTGTTCATCAACCTTAAATTTATCACATGTGCTACACTTGTCACTTCGAGGATACCCGAATGAAATATTAAATTTTGTGGAAAATATTTCGACGAGTACATATTATGTAACTTTTTGATGTTCAGGTCCTCTGATAAATAGATTTTGCTGCTAACTTTAAGGCTATAGTGGGCTTTCCGGCCTTTTAATGATTTTAAATAAGAAACTACTGTGGTAAGGAGTGTGAGAACTTTGCTACAGTGAGCACTACTGATAAGGAACATGAAATAATTAAAGAGTTAAGACAGATCATATGCAAACTACAAACGGAAACACATCAAATAAACAATGCTTTAGAAAAACAGAGAAGAAATTCTATTGTATTTGAAAATGACGTTGCGGAAGCTGAAAATGAATACAGATCACAAATAGAAAACTACAAGGACACAGTTAAAAAAACTCGAGGGAAAACTAGCAGAGCAAATCAAGAAAAGAAAAGAAATATCAGATAGCAAGAAAGAAGAGATCGAAAAGGCAGAAAAACAATTTAAAACGACACTAAATCATCAGGAAATACGATACAAAAAATTAGAAAGCAACATAAAGGAACTATCAATCAAGAAAGAAGAAATTGAAAAGGCTCTAGGAAATCAGAAAAAACTAACAAACTGAAAGATGAAAAAGATATCCTATTAAAACAACTAACAGCAAAACCCAAATGTGAATTAAAAGAAACTGCCACAAAAACAAAGGATATGGTACCAACTGAGACTGACAACCTTAAAAACCAAATAAAAAGATTGGAAGAGAAATTAAAGGATGCAATCGAAAAACAGAAGATAGAGAAAGAATTTTACTGCGATGATGCTATGAAATACAGGGAAGATATACAGGACCTCAAAAGTAAAATATATCAAATAAAAATTCTAAAAGAAAGTGTTAGTAAATCCCTAGAAATAGCCCAAACAGAAAATACGAACTTGAAACAACAATTAAAAAAAACCTGGAACAATAGTTTAAAGACTGTAGATGGAAATCAACTAAATACCCAACAGGATAACAGAAACCAGGTTAAACAATCACTAATACAACGGAACAGAAAGTCGTAAACCTTAATACTAGGAGGAACAAACGACATTAACTATGGAAAAGTATTCAAAAGAATAACATACAATAAATTTGATACAAACTGTCAAACAGACAGCAATTTTCTGGAAGATATAACAAAGGACCACGAAAGGTTATCTCAGGGTTTTGATAAATCTGATTACAAAATAATTTTAACACACTACGAAAACGTCAGACAGGGGAGACCTATTAGAATGGCTTTATTAAATAAAATAATAGATTCCTCCAAACATACAAATTTGATAGTAATAGGAGCAACTTTCGTCCCAGGTAAAGAGGCACTCAACTAACTCATTAAACAGCAAAATAAGATGTTGGAGAATCTTATTTCAGAACGGAAAGACGTCGTCTTTGTTGACATAAATAAAATCCTAAAACCTTACCAAGTAGACAACGGAATAGTGAACATAAAGAGAAAGTGGCATCTTTTAAGTCACATTAGTAAACATTATATACAATCGGCAACAAAATGGACACAAATCGATAAGGAGATGCCAGAAAAAGTCAATAGAATAAACAAAACTGCCCAAACCTCCTTGGAAGATCCAAAGAACTATCAGGGTTTTTTATACAGCAGTCCACAACAAAGAGATATGTCCAAATAACCGAAGAAACAATATCAAACACCGAAAATAGGAAAGACTCGAACTATTTAACCATATACCATTTAAACACACAGAACTTATTAAATAAGATGAACCAAATCGAGTTACTCACTCAAGACAGTGCACCTGATGTATTTTGTATAACCGAAACCTGGATGACAAAGGATGGAGCAGATAGCGCAATAATACCAAAATACACATTATACACAATTTCGAATTATTGTAGACAAGAACGCATCCATGGAGGTACTGCAATTTATGTAAGATCATCAATACCAGCCACAGCACTAACAGAAGCTGCGAACTACAGTATTGAGATGCACATTGAATGCTGCGCGATCAAGATAAAAGTAAACCAACAAAAAACTGCAATAATTTCATTATATAGACCTCCTGCAGGAAACATTAATACTTTTATCACCCAGGCCTCAAATATTCTATCCTACATTTCAAATATTTGCTGCAATATTATTCTATGACCTCAACATAAATAGCCTCAACAAAACAAGCATAAACTATAAATTACTAAAAGACCTTTTTGACTCCTACAATCTAAGAGATTGTGAAGAACCAACAAGAATCTATACTACCAGCAAAGGCACCAGCGCAACCTCTATTGACTATATGACCACAAACCTACATGATTGTCCAACTCGATGTACAATCAGTGAGCCGCATATTTCTGACCATTTGCTACAACAACTGAAAATACAGATAATGCTTTCTGACGAAAGTACCACACAACCGAAAATTATAAGAATACTTTCAGATAAAAACCTTGATGACTTCAAAATTAGCCTTCAACATGAAAAATGGGACGGTATCAACAAAAAGGACATCGATAACGCATACAAAAACTTCTCTACAACAATTCTCTGGAACTTTGACCACACTTGCCCAAAAAGAACTGTCAAACCAATACCAAAAAATGATAGATGGCTAAACGAAGACATAGTACGAAGCAAGGAGGAACTAATAAACTTATACTTTCTTATACGACAAACTAACAATAACAAAGAACTTGTAGAACAATATAAAATCAAGAAAAAGGCCTATAGACAAAACATCAAAGATGCAAAAACAAATTTTAATGGACAAAAAATAGAAAATTTTATCAATAAATCCAAAGAAATATCGAAAATTATAAATGAGGAGCTCAGAAAAAACAAAGAACAAAAACCCTTACTACTAAATTACAACGGCCAACAGATAAATGACAAAAAAGAAGTAGCCAATCTATTTGCCAATTTCTTGTCAACTGTTGCTGAAAACAAGATACAAAAACATTTTGGAGGAAACCTATCAAATGCCCCTACAACAACAACAATGTTAGTAAACTCTATGTTTATCGAACCACAACAGAGGAAGAAGTTAGCCTGATAATATTATCCCTAAAAAATAAAAAAATCTACAGGCTACGATGAAATTCCGGTGATAGCTGTAAAAAGGGCATGTAACGAACTTAGTATACCCCTACAAATCCTAATAAATAACTCGATCCAAACCGGAAAGTTCCCAACAGCTCTAAAGATGGCAAATATTGTACCAATACATAAAAATGGTAATGAAGCTGATATTGAAAATTATAGACCAGTATCACTCTTAAGCATCTTTTCAAAAATTTTTGAAAAAGTGCTTTACAAAAGATTAATGGCCTTCCTTACAAAGTACAACATTATTTGCAACGGTCAACATGGATTTAGATACAATAGAACAGAGACCGCATCTTTCGATTATGCGAAATTTATTCATACCCAATTGGCGGAAAACAAAATTGTTGTAGGGCTTTTCTTTGACCTATCGAGAGCCTTTGATACAATAAATCTAGATTTTGTGAGCCAAAAACTCTACAGCATTCTCGGAACGTACCTGGATTCAACATTTAGTTGGGAGCCCCAATTAGATCATATATGTTGTAAGCTAAACAAGGTATTTTTTGCAACTTTGAAACTGAGTCAAACAGTTCCACAATCAACCCTTATGACAACATATTATGCACTAGTGTATCCGCACCTTTCCTATAACATTATACTCTGGGGTCAAGCAGTGAATGTTAACAGAATATTTATATGTCAAAAACGAGTGCTAAGACTTATTTTTGGTCTTAAGAGAATGGATACATGAGAGATGTTTTTAAAAAACAAAAATTACTAACGTTGACATCGATTTACATACTGAAATGTGCATTGTATGTTTTTAAAAACAAAAACAAATTTAAGAAAAATATGGAAAACCACTCATACTCAACAAGATACCGAATGGACCTAATTATTCCTAGACATTCCACAGCGCTCTATGAGAAGTCTCCATACTATGCATGCGTCAAGATCTTCAACAGGCTACCCGAGGAAATAAAAACAGTTGAAACAGAAAACGGTTTTAGACAATCCCTCAAAAAATATCTTTTTGACAAAGCGTTCTATTCATTTAAAAAATTTATAGACCCAAAATCTTTTTAAAATTCATAAATGTTCGTTTGTTTTCGATTGTTAATTCATTGTTACTCTTTATTATATGTGTTATTACGTGCTACTTATATTATTCGACTATAAGTTAATTTTTAACCTGACTTGTCAAATGTCATATTTTATATTATGATCTTGCTGATAAATAAATAAATTAAAACAACACAGTTTGTTGTTTCAAGAGAAATTTTCGATGGCCGGTCGAATGTTTTCCACGTTGATCTAGTTTAAAGGTTCCTAGAGTCAGTAAGGACTTTTTTATGGATTGAATTCTTCGATTTGTTACTCCATGCAATGATAGGAATGCCTTATAGCAAACTGGTATTTCAATAGCTTTTTCATTTCTAATAACCCGAACATGATATGCGTAGGAACTATCATTAAAACGAGCTTCGTTCTCTTCCTTCCTATTTCGTCTTCGCTGCACTGAAATCACGGAAGTTACACTACTTAGATAACTGTTTTGATCATTAAAACTATCATACTCATTAAATTTGGTAATGAGTTGATTCCTCTCTTCTAAAGAAATAATGTCAAAACAAGCAAAACGTTTACACTTACAGTTTTCCCCGGTAGCATAACCTTTAAGTTTAATTTTTTTGGATACATCTCTAATACGCCCAGTAATCGGGCGTTTCTTAGTCTTAACACTAATTCTTCCAGGATCATCACTCTCACTATCGTTACTAAATTCCATTATAATACACTGCACCGCAAATAAAAATGTAAATAAAAATAAAAACAACAAACAATGAATACGTCTTGATGGCTAATCGTTTTTGAAGTTTTTGCACTTGTCGAAGCGACAAGATGGACTCTGATCGTTTTTGTCCGGGACCGCTAGGCTTACGTCGGACTCTGATCGTTCTTGCGTTGCATAGTGTTTTTTTCCATTTAAATACAAGGACCCTGATCGTTTTTAGCACAAACAAATTTCACCAGCAGAAAGCTTAGGTTAAGAAGTAAAACATGGCGCTTTTACACAATTTTTGTCGTTTTTCCCCTGTACTCTTCATATATTACCAAATGTAGAATTGAACATATTTTTTATTGGTATCCTTAAATTACTATACTAAATATTCTTAACTTACAAATCAGTAATTATCTTTTTTTTTTGCTTATAGCATTTAAATAAATAATATGTAAGATAACATTTTAGTAGCAATTGAAAGATATTTTTTGTAGTTTGGCTGGGTATTCATGAGTATGCTATCAAATTGTGGAACATATACACTAGAAATGTATAGTAGGTATATTAAATTATAAAATTCTGAGAATAGTTTGACTTTCTTGTGTGTAGTGTAGAGGTAACATTCAGTCTATTCTGAATGGATTTAACTTAAAATCTCCATACTCCAACACAAAAACAGCCAAACTCTTAGAAAGAGCCAGTTAATAGCTAATATTTATATATATATATATATATATATATATATATATATATATATATATATATATATATATATATATATATATATATATATATATATATATATATATATATATATATATATATATATATATATATATATATATATATATATATATATATATATATATATATATATATATATATATATATATATATATGTATATATATGTGTATATATACACATATATATATATGTATACACATATATATATATATATATATATATATATATATATATATATATATATATATATATATATATATATATATATATATATATATATATATATATATATATATATATATATATATATATATATATATATATATATATATATATATATATATATATATATATATATATATATATATATATATATATATATATATATATATATATATATATATATATATATACATACATATATATATATATACATATATATATATATATATATATATATATATATATATATATATATATATATATATATATATATATATATATATATATATATATATACATATACATATATATATATATATATATACATATACATATATATATATATATATATATATACATATATATATATATATATATATATATATATATATATATATATATATATATATATATATATATATATATATATATATATATATATATATATATATATATATATATATATATACATATACATATATATATATATATATACATATACATATATATATATATATACATATATATATATATATATATATATATATATATATATATATATATATATATATATATATATATATATATATATATATATATATATATATATATATATATATATATATATATATATATATATATATATATATATATATATATATATACATATATATATATATATATATATATATATATATATATATATACATATATATATACATATATATATATATATATATATATATATATATATATATATATATATATATATATATATACATATATATATACATATATATATATACATATATATATATACATATATATATATATATATATATATATATATATATATATATATATATATATATATATATATATATATATATATATATATATATATATATATATATATATATATATATATATATATATATATATATATATATATATATATATATATATATATATATATATATATATATATATATATATATATATATATATATATATATATATATATATATATATATATATATATATATATATATATATATATATATATATATATATATATATATATATATATATATATATATATATATATATATATATATATATATATATATATATATATATATATATATATATATATATATATATATATATATATATATATATATATATATATATATATATATATATATACATATACATATATATATATACATACATATATATATATATATATATATATATATGTATGTATATATATATATGTATATGTATATATATATATATATATATATATATATATATATATATATATATATATATATATATATATATATATATATATATATATATATATATATATATATATATATATATATATATATATATATATATATATATATATATATATATATACATATATATACATATATATATA
>JAUTXW010000800.1:0-112500 GCA_030620095.1 Kuschelorhynchus macadamiae
ATGAAACTGTGTGCAGATTATGGGAACAAATACCTTTAATCGAATACAGATTAAATATTTTACAAAAACAGCAATTTAACAGTTACTTCGACATTTTTAAGAATAGTCTGTTTTCCGAAATCAATTGTCTTCAAAAAGTATATGATACTCTGTCGCCAAGTGAAAACACCAATAGTGAGAATGTTTGTACAATGCTGGAATTATTACTAATGCATCCAATCCAGCTCGAACAAAAATTAAGAGAAAGAAAATATTATGAAGAAATCAGTAAGTTTTGATGAAACTAAAAATCAACTTCATACGATGCATGCATGGACGTTTGCATATAGAAAATCTCGTATGTCGCCTCAAGAGTTTGTAGACCAACAACATTTTAAAAGACGAATTGAATTATGTGAAATTATTTTAAAACCTGTTTTAAATAATATGTTAAATATGATTATAAAATAAAACAATAGTAATATAAAAAAAATGTGTTTTATTGATGAATATTTTACAAAATATCCATGAGTTATGTGTTTTGTCTAATCCCAACCATTTAACTAACACCTTATTTCCTTTTCTTCTTATTACTTTTTCCATTAAGTATATGTCTGAATGTCTGACTTTTTGTAATTCTTTTCCGTAAAAGCCTCCTTGAATTTCTGATTTGTTTTCATCTTCAAGTAAATAGGTTGTAGGATTTGTAAGTTGTAACTTTTTTATTCTAAAAATTTCATTTGACCAGTTGGGTGTGTACCCTTTAGAAAAAAATTATTTGTGTTTGCTTATACGAACAAAGTCACCAACTTTAAATTTTTTTAAATCGGGATCAACTGTTTTCATATGAGTAAATGATGGTTTCAATATATTTTTTTCATTTCCCTTATTAACAGCATTAGGTTTTTTACCAATTGTAGAGTGTACTGTATTATTGTACCCACTAACAATTTCAGGCAATATATCTAACCATTTATAATTTCCTTGAAGACTAAACTTTTTCCACATTTTATTCTTTAATGTTCGGTTCACTCGCTCAACGATACTTGCTTTCAAATTAGAAAAAGTACTATAGTGATTGATTTTAAACTGTTTCATTAGCTTCTGAAAATCTTTGGAATAAAATTCTGTTCCTTTATCTGTTTGTATATTTTTTGGAACGCCTTGCAGGTGTTTAGAAATTTATTTACCGACATACTCAATATATAATATGCAACTATTGCTTTTTACTTCAAAAACTTTTATTTATATAATTACTTTGGCTTCTCGTAGTTCTTCAATAATTGAGATTATTTCATTATTATGTCCAGTATGCCCGGCAACCCGAGAAGCCATTAAAAGTCTATCAACAAGTTCGTTGATGTTGTCCCAATATACATAGTCCGTATTTGTTTTGTTAAGTTTCAATATCCCCATTCCCAGTTTCTGCCTTGTTTGCCTATATGGAGCCTTAGGTCTACTAAATGCTTCTATGAGATTTTTTGCAGTTGTTTTAATATTTCTTGTTTTCGTTACCCCTTTGGTTTGTAAGTACGGTCCTATAATAGTTACATATTTGACTGAACCGTTACCTTGAACTTGCTCATTACGGTCGTGATTTCTGCGATATGCATTAGTTCTTGCTAGAATGTCCATATAATGATCTAAGCCTTCTTTCTTGTAACCAATAGGTTCTTTTTTAAAAAGTAGTTCGTATAAACCTGGAGTGCCTTTGTAGGTTACACCCTCAACTTTTATATTTTTATTAATAATTTCAACTGGTTTCATTGTTGTCCCTAAAAGAAATTTTTTTGTTTCCAAATCATGAACAATACCATAATTGTGATCAAATATATGTCTTGTATCCCTAACTCCTTCATCGATATATTTTCTTGGCAATTCATCAAAATCTTCCAACCAATCTTTATATCCTGGAGTGTCAACATATTGTTGAATTGTTTGTCTAGTTTGCTCTAAAATATCAGAGATATTTAAATTCTCTACAGTACTATCACCCGATGGGGGTGTAGTTTCAGCTACTGTGCTTGTTTCTTGAATGGTAGGGAAATTACTAGTAGATGCAATACTCCTATCAAAAAATGATGGTAACTCAGTGGGTAAAACGGGAGTTTTCCCGGTTTTTCTCTTAGCTGTCCTTGTTGGAGTAGAAGTACTATAAAATTCCTTAAAAGTATGAGGTTCTTCTTTTATGTCAGTTGATTCCGTTTTTGCAATATTTGAAATTAATTGCTGTAGTGGTTGTGTTATCGGTTGATACGTTTTTTCTAATTGGCTTTGAGTCATTGAGGCTTCTGACTTTAATGCTTGATATTTTTGTTTTACTGCTCTTCTTGATTTAACTAACTCTCTTGCTAGTCGTTTATCCATGTTTATAAGTGTATGAATGAATCGAACCTGCTTCTATATCTGCCAGAATTTAAGGGACAGTCCTTATCGATTACAACGAAACCGTAGTCTTCTTTCCAACAGTGTTCACAGAGAGCTTTAAATTTCTCAAATGTCATATCCATCATGCAATGGTCATTATATATGTGTTTTAAACTAGTTAGGTCCTGTTTAAATAAAATTAAGAGATTTGCATTTTCACGTATAAGCCTCTTGAGAATTGTTGAATAACCTTGAAAAATGAAAAAACAATCCGTATTTTTATGTCTCCCAAATGTAAAATAGTCCCTTATAACAGT
This sequence comes from Kuschelorhynchus macadamiae, assembly GCA_030620095.1. Lineage (NCBI taxonomy): Eukaryota > Metazoa > Arthropoda > Insecta > Coleoptera > Curculionidae > Kuschelorhynchus > Kuschelorhynchus macadamiae. The sequence goes on from JAUTXW010000800.1 coordinate 2,664, forward strand.
TTGATTCTGACATGGAATGTCATCAAATATAATAACTGAATTTGGTTTAATATCGTGAGGGGATATAATATTTTCATCATTGTCATATTCAAAATAACCAATCTCTTTAATAGGTTTTAGCAAATTTCTTAAATACTCATACTTGGGTTGATGTAACGATTTTGAGTATAAATAAATATTTTCGAATCTTATTCCGTTTGGATGTTCAAGTAATGTGAGAATGGAGTTCGTTTTGCCAACCCCTGATGCTCCTACAACAAGACATCTCTTTGATTCACCACCAAAGAGATCGCCATGTTTTCTAAATGGTTTGTTTAAAATTTTTTCATCATGGTTTTTAATAGGTAAAGAAAAAGCTTGCTTTTCAATCCACATCGTCAGCAATAACTGACATAACATTCTAAATGATATGTATTTATAAAAAAAAAACAGCCAAGTCAATTTGCTGTCCGTTTTACTATTTATAGAAGACGAGCAGCTCTATCGACTCAGTTTACAAAAACTATAAAATGATCATACACAACCCTTACTCGATTACATCCAATAAGAAGAGCAAGAAGAAAGGTACGGGTTTAGTAAATAAACTTATTAATAGTCTACCTCTTGAACTACACATTCCTAGTTATAACTATTGCGGTCCGGGAACAAAGTTGGAAAAAAGATTAAGTAGGGGGGATAGTGGCATAAATCCTTTAGACGATGCTTGTAAAGATCATGACATAGCGTACTCGCAATCTAACAAGTTATCAAACAGACACGAAGCAGATAAGATTTTAGCAGATAAGGCTTGGCAAAGAGTAAAGGCTAAGGATTCATCGCTGGGTGAAAAAACTGCAGCTTTTATGGTTACAGGTATTATGAAAGGAAAAAAAAAAGTTTGGTATGGGTGTTAAGACATCCAAACGAAAACTCAGGATACAAAAACGCGTTATAAAAACTCCAAAAAAAATTGGGGGATTTTTACCTCTTTTGCTTCCAATTTTGGGTGCCCTCGGTGCATTGGGAGGTGGTGCAGCCGGAATTGCTAAAGCTGTTAATGATGTAAAAGCATCAAGACAATTGCTTGAAGAAACTCAACGTCATAACAAAGCCATGGAAAACGTTGCAGCCGGAAAAGGTCTATTTGTAAAGCCATATAGAAGAGGAAAAGGATTGTTCATTAAGCCCTATAAAGGGGGCTCCGTAAAAAAAACATAAAAAAAAAGCTCAAATAAAGTTTCCGCAAAGAGCTTTAACAAATATTGATATAATAAAATATGCAAACATTTTAGAGATACCTAACTTTAGAGGTGTTTTTATGCGTGATAATCTCCGCGAAAAATTAGACAAAAAGAAACTGGTATTGTTAATTTGGATAGTGAAAAAAATTATGGTTCTCATTGGGTAGCTTACATAAAAAAGCAAAAAGATGTGTATTTTGATAGTTATGGTAATCTCAAACCACCTCTTGAGTTGATCCAATATTTTAATACAAGTAAGGGTGTAAATATATATTACACTTAGGTCAAACAAAAATTTAATAACTATAATTGTGGACAGCTAGCTCTTAGTTTTCTATATAAGCACATGAAATAAATTATTACGGCATTTCTTAAAAATTAACAGAATGTCTACAACATTTACGCTTACAGGGAATTCTTCTATTTTATCATCTGATTTTAATCCTCCCATCTATTTGGATGACGACAAGCAATATTTATTAGGTTTAGCTGATTTTGAGTCATTTATGAGTATCCCTAATATAGAGGATGGAAACAATAAAATTTACGTAGATGGTAAAGTGATTGTTATTCCGGATGGAACTTATGACATAAAAGACTTAAGTACATTGATAAATAACAAACTGCATGAAATTTTTACTATAGAACCCTCTTCGTTTAGATTAACGACAAATCTCAATATCCTAAAATGCAGTATTAAATGCAGTACAGAAATTGATTTCACAAAAGATGATTCAATAGGAAACCTTTTAGGTTTTAATAAACGGAAAATTAAGCCTCATGAATGGAGTGAATCTGACAATGTTGTAAATATTTCCAAGGTTAATGCTATTTGTATTGATTGTAACATTTGTGTAGGTTCATTTAACAATGGCAAACCAGTTCACATAATTCACCAATTTTTTCCAACGGTACCACCAGGGTATAAAATAGTGGAATCACCATTACCTATATTATACTTTCCAATTAGCGTTCAAACAATCAACAACATTACTGTAAAAATAATTGATCAAGACGGTCACCTTATAAATTTCAGAAACGAAACCATTACCGTAAGATTACATTTAAAAACTAACAACAATGGTTATTAGATATAATAGACCATTTGTATCTAAATTTGAACCTATTACCGTAAGTAAATCTTATAAAAAAGAAAAACTTAACCACAAAGTTAGTAGTTCCAAAAACATCAAACGGTTAACAACAAAAAACCATCAGTTTCTGAAATCGTTGGGTTTTAAAGTTTTAAATAATGGATATTTTAAACATTAATGAAAGTCTATATGTTGACAACTCTGTAATTGGCTCCGAATTACATACCTATCAACCATTCATTTCTTCAAAATTTAAATAATGATGAAATACGTATTCCAATCCAAGAATTAGACACATACACATTACCTTCAGAAAGTATTCTATATATAGAAGGAAATCTCGCTAATCAAGAAGGAAAATATACAGAAAAATTAAGATTTGTCAACAATGGTATTGCGTTTTTGTTTCGAGAAATACGTTATGAATTAAATGGAGTAACTGTAGACTCTGTAAGAAATGTTGGTTTAACATTAACACTCAAAGGATATTTATCTTTTAATAACAATGAAAGCGTAAAGTTTCACAATGCTGGGTGGTTTCCCAACAGAAATGAAGCAGACAGAATTTTGGTAGATAATAAAGGTAAATTTAATGTATCGATACCCCTAAAGATGCTACTTGGATTCTTCGAGGATTATAAAAAAATTATTTTAAATATGAAGCAAGAATTAGTACTCATCAGAGCAAGTAATGATTTAGATGCTGTGCTCTTTATAGATGATACGGAACCCAAAACATTAGAACTTCCTACTCCAAAAGTCACGATTGAAAAATTGTATTGGAAAGTGCCACATATCGAGGTAGATATTCCTCAACAACTTGCCTTAACGAAAATATTAGAAACAAACAAGGAAATATTGTTAGGATTTCGAAGCTGGGAATGTGTTGAATATTCCGAATTACCTGAAGCAACGCGTCATACATGGCCGGTAAAAACAACTAGTAAACTGGAGACGCCCCGTCATGCTGTTATTGCCTTCCAAGTAGATCGAAAAGGAAAATTAAAAAAGGACATGAGTCAATTTGATAACGTTGACCTAACAAACATAAAAATTTTTTTAAATTCTGAGAGATATCCATATCACGATTTATATTTAAATTTTAAAGAAAACAAATTTTCTGCTCTATAGGGTAATTCCGGGATAGATGGCCATACGGTAGAGATGGCCATATCCTAAATTCCCTTATAACGGGCTGCTAGCCACTGCCAAAACTAGTGAGTTGTTAGACGTTAGCAAGTGGTTGTGTTTGCTCCTCATTAGGTCAAAAAAAATCTCGTAAATGTAAGTTAATTTTAAATATTCTAATTTTACGTATTAAAATATTTATATGCATATTTTATTGGTCAATTTTTTTTTATGTTTGCGATATAATTTTTCCTCTGTTTTCGATATAATTAGTTGATATGAACGTGTAAACAGTAACCTAACCTTAAAACAAATCTCTATGAAGGAAATATCCCGTTTAAATTTAGTAGGCCATCTCTCCCTGATAATCGGGAGAGATGGCCTACTATTTTTCGGGTAAGATGGCCTTATCAATGCTTGAATAAATTGTATGCTAATTGGCGGAAGTTTTTAGTTCTTTTTTCTTTTTAAGATGCCGAACAAGTATACACGTAAAGCGATGAATGTTCGTGGTAATTGGACACAGGAGGATCTAACAAATGCAATAAGAAGTGTAATGGATGACAATTTGTCTGTTCGGCGAGCTTCTATTGAATATCACGTGCCACGCAAAACCTTAGAACGCCGAATTAAAACTGGAAATTCATTAAAAGGCAATATGGGTCCTAGCAGTGCATTTGGCAGTGCTCACGAAAACCGACTATCGCGACATATTTTAGCAATGCAGAAACGAGGTTTCCCGTTAACTAGAGACGACCTAAGAGGAATTGCTTATCAATTTGCTGAGCAGTTAAATTTAAAGCACAGATTTAATAAACAAAAAGAAAAGGCTGGTTATGATTGGTTAACTTTGTTTCTAAGCCGCCATCCTGAAATAAGTGTACGTAAATCCGAAGGAGTGTCTTTGGCTCGAACAAATGCAATGAACCGAAATGAAATTGCTCAATACTTTACTTGAAGCTACAATGGAACAAAACAATTTATTTGACAAACCTGCCAATATTTTTAACCTTGACGAGACGGGTCTGCAGCTAAACAGCAGACCCGGTGAAGTACTGGCACAGAAAGGATCTAAAGCTGTTTCAACGTTAATTTCCACCGAGAGAGGAGAAACAATTAGCCTTGTTGCATGCTGCAATGCTGAAGGTAACTTTTTGCCGCCTGCTGTTATCATGAAGGGTAAGAACAAGAAGCAAGAGTGGGAGGACGCACTGCCTCCTGGATCAATTTTGTTCATGTCAGAGAAGTCTGCCTACATTAATTCCAAAATATTTCTACAGTGGCTGCGTCTTCATTTTGTTCCACGAAAACCACAGGGAAAAGTTTTAATAATTCTGGATGGGCATGCTTCTCATGTAAATTCCGTTGAAATGCTAGAGTTTGCTGAGTCAAATGATTTAATCCTTTTATGTTTACCAAGTCATACGACGCACTACCTTCAACTATTAGACAGAAGTTTTTTTAAATCCTTAAAAGGACATTTTTACGAATCTTGTCGTTTGTGGCTTAGGAATCATGCGGGAAGACGCATCACTCGCTATCAATTTGGCGAATTACTTAGTGATAGTTGGGGTAAGGCCGCTACAACACAAAATGGTTCTTCAGGATTTAGATCAACGGGAATCCTACCCTTCAATCGTGACGTAATACCTGATTATGCATTTCATTCCGAGGAGGATAATACAAATCCAAATTTACCGACTAAAGTTCAAACTACTTCTTTGACTTTACCTCGACCAATAGCGAACCATGTAGATTCACATGCCTCTTGCTCAACGGCAATAGCTTCACCAGATGAAATAACTCCCTCCAAAATTCTTCAAGATTTGTCTCCACCGGTTCCAGAAAAATTAAACACCGTTAAGAAAAGAGCCAAACAACTTGCCACAATTTTAACTACACCGGCAAACTTGCAGCTGCGCAAGGAAAAAGAGAAAAAAATGCAAGAAAAAAATGAAAGAGCACTTAAAAGAAAAAGACTACAAAAACCAGAAAAAAACTTAAAAAAAAATAAATTTAACATCTCAAGTAGCGAGGAGGAGGAAGAAATAGAAATCATATTGGAGAGTGACAATGAAAGTGAAGATTTTGACGAAAATCTGTGTGTAGGGTGTGGCGAAAATTACAATGATACTAAAAAACAGGTAGAGTGGATTCAGTGCATAATTTGCCTTAAGTGGTTGCACGAAAACTGTACCTCGTATGACAACTTTTGTCAGAAATGTGGAAAACTTGACAGTAAATCGAAGAAAGGCAAATCGTTGCCATAATTTTGTATGGTCATCTTTCCCAAACTTATATGGCTATCTTATCCGTAACGTTGGGAGAGATGGCCATATAGCTGTTTTATTTAAGAAAAATAATTTATGTTTACATTTTATTATTTTTTTCGTTTTGTTAAAAAAAATGTCTATTTAGATAAATTTTTTTTGGATTAAGTAACAAATAAAAACCAAATATTTTTGTATCATATTTTTTTACTATACCGAAAAAATTATGGCCATCTATCCCCGACTTACCCTATGAAATGTTTGCCAATTTTAGAAATTCTTACTATGGATTGACAAGTGAACCAATTTTTGCGCCTGAAAAATTTAAGACAACTTCGCCTATCTCACACATTGATAGCTCTCATCAGAAGGAATCGCTTCAAAGTGGTTCTGTAGTTATAAGAGTTGAATTTGAAACAAATGAAAATATTCAAAAAAATACCTCTGTTTATTGTCTCATCCTCCACGATAAAATATTTAGCTATAATCCTCTAACAAAAATAGTTAAACAACTTTAATACGCATGCGTCAGTTTTAATATTTATAGCATGACACAAAGAAATTTCTTTCATTATGGATTATATGCATCGGTTAATCATTTTTCAACACAAATTACAAGAGTTAAAGAAACAGATAGAAGAATACCAATTAAAATTTGAAATGGTAAAAAAATTTCACTATTCAAAGATATGAAAGTAATTGTAGATATACAAGGATTTAAAGTGGAGAACAATAAGTTAATTGTTAAAGAATTGGCAGCATACGATGGGTTTAAAATCAGCCACCACATATTTAAAGCGCCCTTTCCTATGAATCATTTACCATCAAAACTATACAGCAACGCTATTTGGCTAATGAACAATCATCATTGTATCGATTGGGATGAAGGATTTACTCCTTATCATAGATGTCGAGATGTTATCAGAAATTTAACCGAAAAAGTCGACTTTATCTATGTTAAGGGTGAAGAAAAGGCGGAGTTTGTCAGAAAATATTCTCAAAAACCAGTTATTGAATTTGATGAACAGCCAGCTTTACAGAAATTGGAACCATGCTGCTTTTATCATCAGAAAAATCCATGTTTTTTGCATTAGCAAATGTTTTTCATTTGTATAACTATTTTTTTATGAAATAAAACGATTCGTTTTAAAATATATTTGTTTTATTGGTTAAATATTCCTTTATACATAATATATGTTCGCTTAACTCTAATTGTTTTAAATCATGTATAAATTTTCTTTCATTTTTACTTTTAAGAAAATCTATACATGCCTTAGCAGCTAGTTCACATAATTCTGCATGTTCCATATAGTGCAAATAAACAGTAATGTTTTGAGCTTCACTGCTTTGTCCGTCAAACGCAAAAAACTCAGAGCAAGCTTTAGACATTATGAATTCTTCATACATTTCTCTAACAACTTCCTCCATGATTACACTAAAAGTTCTTCCTCTTTTAAAATGTCTTTCACTAGAACGGGATCTTCAATATATTTTTTCAATTTAAGAAGATGATAACCAAATCCCAATCCCCTTATGTCATGAATAAGTTGTATTAAATCTAATGTTTCACAATATTTGTCACATGCAGATGCAGCATTCGCATACTCATTCGATAGTTTCTCGTAATAATGACACCATTGTGGTCTGCTTTGCATAGAATCCTGACAATAAGAAAATTATAACAAGTAGAATTCTTTACTTAACTTTTTAACAGCTTTCACTAACTTGCACATGACCACAACACCTTTTTATAGATCGCGGTGGTCCATCTATACAGTCACCCTCTTGGTTATGATGAGTATAACACGGTAAATTTAACTGTAATTTCTTGTCACGTCTATAGCGTTCTGGTAGCTTTTCCCAAATTTGTAACAACTCCACTGACTCTACAAATCTTCTTAAGTAATTAAGAGGAATATATTTTAGATCACCCACCGGAATGTCCCACAATGGCGCCGTTAGTGCTAAACAAATAACTTCACCAACACGTTCAATAATATCTTCGGTAGGTACTGTATTCAACGAACCCATCTGACTAAATTTAAGAGATGAAAATGAATTGATCTGTTAGGTTGGCTGCTAGCGCTTAAATAAAACATCTCCCTCCGGATGCACACGTAAAAGTGGGGAAGACCAATCAGAATCAAGCAGAGTCAAGTAGGCGTGGCAGGGACAGGCGCGGGAAGTGGGAGACCAATGAAAAAAGTGGTGGGGGGAGCGAGACTAACCCCCCCAATCCCCTCTACTATTAGCTAACAAGTATTAAAATAACGGTATACATTTATTTTTAAAAAATTTGTAGTTAGAAATTTTACAACTAAGAAAAATATAACATTTGATGACTTTGTTAGTCATAAAATCTTCTATGATGGTCATACCTCAAATCTATTAAGGGTCACTATATTGTTATATCAAAGAACCTCCAGAAGATTACGTTTTAAGATATTTATATTAATACCACCGATCCTTATTACTGTAGTATTCAAATCTTATTCAATTTCATGTCATATTGCTTAGAAATTTTGTAGACCGTAATGACACTAAAAAGTATTTAAACGAGCAGTCAAGTTTTTTCTTTTGTAGGTAATAACTAGAACTATATTTAAATTATGGGAGTCAAAGGACTAAACAAATAAACCTCGGAAAAGTTGTCAAAAAAATACCAACTTCGGTTTTTTAATAGTACATCATTTGTAACCACCAAATAAATCTCTAGCTGATTGTAAATATACCACGTTTGATTCTTTTATCTTTAAAGAAACCCTGCTATGTAGTAGAACGTTCTCCTCTCTAACAACTGTTTCTTACTGCAGTCTCTTCCTAAAATTTCTTTAAAAATTTAAGTATCAAACTTAGTATATCTATAGTCATTAAGAAGAGCCCCATTTGGCGTGTTCCATTTAAAAATTATACGTTGGCATTTTAGCAGCTTTTTGATGTTTATTTCTCTCATTTGATAACCACTTTGAAATTCAAAAAAAAAACCTTTAATTTTCATAACAAAGATTTAAAATAATGTTGGTTCTCAAAAATATACAGAAAAACCCTTGATCATTTATCTAGGTTTGATATATTTTTCATACGAAAAAAGTACGCCACTGATTTTTCTTAAATTGGTAATTACAACCACTCACGTATATCTCCCCCAGTTCTGTTTTGGATATAATAAGTAACAAATAAATAAAAAAAAATTATTCTTTCGCAAATCCCTGTATAACAACTAGTGGCAAATATATTCCTTAATATTTCATATGTAGCATATTTTAGTTTCTAAATTTTAAGCAGAATTGTAAAAATGCGTGTCTGGCAGATGCTAAATTTAAAACAAGAACGCAACTAGAATAAAATATACTCGAAACTACGAACCCAAAAATATATAAATCTTAAAATGGGTCTAAGGCTAAGCAAAGAGCCTATATTTCCAAAATACAATTGAATTATTCAGTAGCTCATGGACCCTACGGTATTTTTACTAAACATTTTTTTAAATTTCTTTAATTATATACATATATATATATATATATATATATATATATATATATATATATATATATATATATATATATATATACGAGCCCAGTCGCATATGTATTGGACTAAGAGCATATCTAAAATAATTTTATTTTTGTCACCTAGTATTTACTACATGTAACATAACTTCAACAAATGTAACTACGTTTATTTGATAGTATGTGGTATTAACAATTAATTAACAATATCGCATATCTATATCACTAACAATAATAATGATTAGAAAAATATATTTGTGTTAGGCTTGGAGCATATTAATTGGGCCATAAACATTTGATACAAAATTTATCAGGGTAAATATCTAATCGAGTGGGCATTAAAAATAATTGAAAATAAAGATGGCATTAATATTTGAGTCTTTGAAACTGTTTAGTTGTCAAAATGGTTCGCGGAAAAACACTCTCTATGATATGGAAAATTCCATTATTAGTGCCCACAAAAATGGTCTCTCTGGACATAGTATTGCAAAAAGTCTAAACATTTCTCAAGGGACAATAAGAAATATTATTTCCCAATTCAAAAAAGCGGAAATGTTCGGGTAAAAGCGAAGTCTGGTCGTTCTTCGAAAATTGCAGAAAGAGATAAACGGGCTCTCAGTACACTAATTAAACAAGATCGTCGAGCTTCATCACGGGAGTTAGCTGTAAAATGGATAGATGTAATTGGTAAACGCATTTCGAAAGAGATCTGGTTGAGAAATATGAAGAAAATGGGATATCGCTTCTACAAAGTAAGTTTATAGCAAAATACAAAAAAAAACAAATTTAAATGTTTTCGTTTTAGGCCAAGGAAAAACCGCTTTTGTCGCAAAAACAAAAAAGAACTCGACTTTTGTGGGCAAAGGAGCATAAAAGCTGGTCACAACGTCAGTAGGATTCCGTTATATGGAGCGACGAGTCTAAATTTGAAGATGTGTTGTGATTCACGGATTCGATTTATCCGAACGCAAGGGGAGGAATATAGAGACTTCCTCAAGAAAAGTTAAATTTCCAGCCTCCATCATGGTATGGGGATGTATGTCTTCACAAGGGGTTGGTCGTCTTCTTTTTATTAATGGTACCGTCAATACTGTAAAGTATAAGTCAATTTTACAAGAACTAATAGCTTTTATTGATGAGATTCGGTTGCTAGAGGGAGGATTCATATTCCAGCAAGACGGCGCAGCATGCCATATCGCCAAAACCATAACATTCTGGCTGCAAGAAATAAATATTCCTGTTTTAAAATGGCCATCTAGTAGCCCCAACTTATCGCCGATCGAAACACTAAGGCATCAAATAAAAAAAACTCTACCCGTCCCGGTGTACATCCGTTCACTACTATCGTTCTCAAAAACCTTCGGCCCCGGGTGGAGGAATAAAAGGGAGCGTCGCAGTCACCAACACTTCAGTCTCTATCCGGACGCCAGAAACAAAGCTTCGAAAATGCCAAATGTGATTTTGGCGAAACGATAGCAAAACTGTCTTTTCTCAGAAGGTAACACTGGTGTGGTTTTGTATGTTAAGTTTTGGCACTAGTTGTACTCGCCTATCAACTGTACTGATCAAGACTAAGTCAGAAACACGTGCCTACAGTTAGCCAACTTCCGTTTTGTTTTAGGGGTCATCCGAAAGAATTCCTTTTTCGACTGAATTATAGTTCTTGCCATGTTGATACATTTTTTGTTTTATAATACTAACCTTCTAATAAGCCTCGATTTCTTAATAATTCAACCTCTGTTCTCTTTGTTGCTCTCGTCTACTTCAATTTTTGATGACATAATATCTTTCATTTGTTCATACAAATCTGAACGGTCCAGCAATCTATTCAACTCCAAATCATTGGAAAAAATATAGCAATCATCATCTTCCGGTTTTTTTAAAGCTTTGCGCAGCTCAATTAACATATCTTCTGTTTTGGTTCGGTCTTCTTGTGTAATTGTTTTAAATTTGCCGCCGGAAATTACCACTTTTTCTAATACTCTTTTCATTTTTCCAGAATTAACAATATGTTCATCGATTGTGTTCTTAGCAGTTAAAGTATAGATTACCACTGGCTTGGTTTGACCTAAAAATATTAAGTAATCATTTATACGATAATTTTTGAGAAATCAGTCAGTACGGTGTAAAGTACTGATTATATGACATTCGCTCGATTGATTTTGGTAATCTGCTTAAAAATAATTTTAACTAGATCTTTTTATTATTTATCTTTTATTCAGTATAAAGTGAATAAAACGAAGAAAACTTAATAGATTTTTGTAAAAATTCGAATGCTCGTTTTCTCAGCATTTGGGACCAGAAAACTATTTTGATTTACTTGGCATATTATATAGTGTGTTAAAATATTAAAGTTAAAATATTTTTCAGTTCGCCATTTCCTACATCACTTTTTCCGTATTATTTCTAAAAGCTTTCTGATCTTATCTATTAATCCTACTACATTCGTCAATAGACACACGGTACGGGAATGTAGTACCTACAGTAAAATAAAACTGTTAACGAGAAATAATATAACAGTACTTAAAAAATGTATGAGAAAACATTTCATATTATTACCCTTATCCTTAGAATCCATTAATATTTTGTCAAAATGGACATTAAAAAATTTTATTACTAATGACAGGTTCGACCTATTTATTTGGACAGGCGAAATACTTTAGCAAAATAATTACGTTTTTTTTCTAAATAATGATTTCTTGTAAAAAAATTAGAATTAAATTTTAAAGTATTTGCGTGTCAACCAAGGCAGCAGCTAAATTAGTAATTTAAATTAGAAGGCGGGATAACTTGCAACTTAGCGAAACCATTGATTCAGGGCGTTAATTCATGGTGTCTACGCTTACTGCGGAAGAAGAGTTCTGATGAAGAGCAAAAAAAAATATTAACTGAACTAAAAACTAAAATATATTTAAATTTTTTAATTTCTGTTTCGACGCCTTTAATATTATTTAAAGAATCTCCTATTAACATTAAAATATTCATTCAATTTCTAACAAAAAAATATTCTTAGCATTTTATTACAAAATTATGCTGACTTGAAAATATTAGTCACTCAAAATTTTGTTCTAAAGCAGGATACAGTGGCAATAATTTGATTATTTATTATATTCTTCACCAAAATGTTAAATTACTAATATTTCGAAACCCAAACATTTTTATAACAAATACAAATTGAATAATCGTTTTCAAAGAGATAAAATAATATTTAAAAAGCAAGGGGGAGAAACATATTTAAAAAATAACTAAGGTTATTCATTTATTTCGTAAGTACACCTACATTTTAACTTGCACGGTTTATCATAAATTAAAAACGTATATTTTAACACCATCTCTCTCGAAAATGAAGGACTTGCGTATCCCTGTATTTACATGATTGTTGATTATAAATGAACACTTGTATATTTTAAGATAGAACATTGAAGTATTACTTCGCCTTCCTTCTCACAAACTTCTTTAATCATTTTAACTGAACGCCATATCGTGAATACTAAATTTAAATTAAAAGTAATTTTTTGTTTATCCCTCTCAATGTCTAAACTTAAAAGTCATTAAGATATTGGTGTTGCCGTGTTTAAGGATGTAAAGGGTTAAATCAAAAAGACGGTTTTCCCCATATTAACCACGTTTTTAGCAATCGTAACGTCGAGAAGCTACGTTTTGCCGTAGCTATAGAGATGAGCTATAGAAAAGAGTTGTTAATAGTAGGAGATCAGACATGTAGAAAACAATTTTGTTCGCAGATTGGTGTCATCCTGTGTTTCTGAGATACCATTCTTTTTAGCATTAGAATTTCTTGAAATATGTGTATATTTGATGCAGTGGGACTATGAGATATGAATAAATAACTTATTTTTGATAAAAATAAATATTTATAAAAATTGTTAATGACCTATTCAGCGCCCCCCCCCTCTGCTTCCGCCATTGCTTTTAATAGATAGCTTATTTTTACGGTTAGGCTGATATTATTTTATGCCGACAAATATAAAATAAGAACCTGGGCAATGAAATATTTTCATTAATTGGAGAAACCATTGATTCAGGGCGTTAATTGATGAAATAAGGAATGCTGTCCTATTTATACGGAAAACCACTATTAAAATTGATTAATATGCAATGTGTTACTTATCGTATATTTACATGACCATACAACGTTACTTGGGACACCAAATAACCGAATGGCGGATATTGTTATAAAACCATTGAAATTATTACCAGAAATGAACATCATTTGTTAAATTAACATTTGTTGCCGTTTTATTTTTAGAATACAACTGTCTATCTAATTGCAAATGCCTCAAAATTATTATGTTTAGTTATAGGAAAATATAAACAAAAAAATATCAAAAAAACACTACTTACGTTTGAAAGTAAATGTATGTTTTTTACCCTTACACGTCATATTTTTCATTATTTTGCTAAAATACATACAAAAAAAAATAAAAAGGGGAATATTATTATCTAAATTTAACACAGACTAGAAAATAATAATTCAGATATGTGAATTATTCTAACAGAAACTTAATACATTTAGAGAGAACCTTATTGTTTTTTTTTAAATTTTAATGTCTTGTCCTACTAACAAAAAATACATTTTTTTTTAATTTAAAAAGCAAATACTGCATTTCATATTAAAAATAAATATCAAGTATTAAATAATTTCGGGAAAGCTAAAAACAAGAAAAAGATGATATACATGATGTGCCATAAAAAAGTTAAATTACATATTATTAACTTTCGTTAAATCTTAAAGCCCAAAATAAAAAGCTGACCACTGAAGTCTACGTAAAAAAGTGTTATAAGTGTCAGTTTTTATCTTTTTATAGTAGAAAAATATGCGAAATACGGGAGGGGGGGATTTCCAAATTGCAATATTATAAACTTCGCCCTGTATCTCAGAACCTAAGAGGGTTATAGATTTTTGCTTGTCGTATCTTTCAATTCAAAAAAGTAGCACAGTACAACGAAAAGCGCATCCTCCTATTTTTTTAAAATAACTGTCATACCCCGTAAAACCTTCGAAAACTGGACACCTTGTACATATATGTAGTGAAGTCGTTACACCCATATATACTTACCTAATCGATGACATCTGTCTTGTGCTTGGATATCCACTTGAGGATTCCAATCCCTATCGAAAAATATTACTGTGTCGGCACCTGTTAAATTTAGACCTAGTCCACCTGCTCTTGTAGAAATTAGAAATATAAATACTTTTGGGTCAACGTTGAAATCTTTCATATTATTTGCACGTTCTTCTAGCGTATGACTGCCGTCTAAACGACGGTAATTGTAGTTTCGCATTATCACATATTCTTCAATCAGGTCAAGGCCCATGGTGAGTTGACTAAACAGCAATACTTTATGGCCTCGTTTCTGTAATAAATATATTTATTAGGGTCATTGATAGTTGCGACAAGAGATTCTCGGTGAGATTTGCTTAATTCAGTATGAGCCTCAAAAATAATCTCAGCCACAGTAATCCCGTCTCGGTTTAGACGAAATCTCGATATACCAAATATTGTCTAGAACCCAAGAATCTCGATCCCCTCGTGACCTTTTTATATAAGAATACAGACCAGAAAGCTTGTGAATATATTCCACCATGAATGCTCTATAACGTGATAAAAAGTAAAGATTTTGAAAGGAGCAGCAATAGAGTTCAGTATATTATTGACCAACTATAATGTAGAGGTCAACTTTACACAATGTATTAAATCTGTTACAAATTTTATAGAACAAAGCAATACATTCTTTAAACAGACTATGTCCAACAGAAAGTTTGAATATATTATGTGTACAAATGATATCCATTTTTGGCAAAGTACAACTTTTTTCATGATTGAAAAATAAACATTCTATTAAGTTTGATGCGCGCGGCGAGTAAGTCGTGTTTATCTTTCTCTAGCTAACGTACCGTTCGTAACGCCTCTAAAGTACCTATTAAACTTTGTTTTTAGTTAAATTAGTAGAAAGTGTAACTGGCGATTAGCTCGGTTAAAAATGCCACCGACATGGAACAGTGATTTAAACCGTTGGCCAAGGTTACAGAAATATTGCAGGCTTTAGAACATACCGTACAAAAACAATGTGTTTATAGTCAACATTTAGAAGGGCGCGTCGAAAATATGCAGGAAACCAACAAAACACTTATGTGTATAGAATCTAGATGAGATCTGTGAGAAACTATTGCATAAAGTGGCTGATCTGTTCACTGATAAAATGGTCATTCATATGAAAATGAACTAACCATTGTCAAAATAGAACAATACAACCAAAAATCCAGATTTTAAAAAATTGTGTTAAACTGAAATGTTTCAAAATTGGGATTACTGAAGCCTTAACCAAAACTCGAATGATATTATATAAACAAGCTATAGAAAAAGGCGACAAGAAATTCTTACTTACGGGAACATAGTTTTAAGAAAAGACAATACAATTATGAAAAAAAAAACTATAAAAAACTGGATAGGGGTGTTTTTTTTTAATTTTGAATTAAGAAAATTTATTTTTATGGAGCGATTAAGCTTATATTTATTTGTATTCAGCCCTTTATAATAATAAATATAAATAAAATGTTGAAAGCGAATAAACATAAATCTAAAATAACATAGTACTTTTTATCTTTGTTTTTTTTAAGTATACTTTGTTTTCTTTTTTATTTTATCAGGTATATTATAAAATTTTTGCTTTGAAAAAGTTTTGAAATAGACGGGTATGGCGTGCTGGAGGCGGATGTATACGAAAACATTGACAAATTAAAATATTTTTCCTCCAAACATAATAGGTTAAACATTATTAACGTGAATATACGGAGTTTACAAAAAAAAAATTGAAGAATGATTTATTTGAATATGATTAAATTAAATAATTTAGACATTATTATTCTATCAGAAACCTTTAAACTGGAAAATATCAATAATTTTAAAATTGATGGATTCAACATGTACTATAATGAATCATTTTATAACAAAGATGATTCGTCATTTATATTAATAACAATATAGTAGCACGAAGAGAAATATACAATCTAACTGAAATTAACCTTTTAAGGTGTCAGTTTAAAATAACAAATGAAACATATGGCATTACAGCTTCTTATCAACCGCGCAGTGACCAACTTAGATCTTTTCTTAGATGAAACTAATAATTATTTTTCGAATTATGAGACACAGAATTCTTTATGGGAGATTTAAATGTTAATATTCTAAAACAACATGATCATGCTACAAATCAATACTTAAACATGTTAGCTGGAAATGGTTCCTTTTCTTGCATTAACAAATCCACAAGAGAGACGGAATCCTCCACGATAAATCACTTATTTTTGAAAAACATAAAGACATTCAAAATAAAACAAGTCTAATAAAACTTATGGTAATTCAAACCTGTTTCACTGATCCCTATATGATTAGCTGTGCAAAATATTATCAATATAATAAAGAGTGAAATAAAAAAAAACCAATATATTAATATGATTGATTACGTGAAATTAAAATTTCTACTTGAAAAAGAGTCGTGGCAATAAGAGACATCCGCTAGGGAAACAAAGAATGCATATCAAAATATTAAAAATAAATTATCTTCTTTTATAATTAAGTGTACATCTAACCAAAAAATAAATAGTAATAACTGAAAAAAAAACCATGATATTATTCTTGCTATAAAATATAGAAAGAAGCTTAAAAAACAATTAAACAAAAACTATTTTGCAGTACTATTAAATTAATATAAAACATTCTGAAATAAGTTAACGAAAACAATAAAAAATGCTTATTGTTACATTAAAATAATGGACGCAAACTACCATCACAAAAAAATATGGAAGATTATGAATGAAATATTGAACACAATAAATGATAAAACAAAAAAAGCTTTTGTATTCCAGAAAAAGCAAATATAATAAAAAAAGACTCTGATGTCGCCAATGTTTTTAATATATTTTTTACAAGTATCGAAAATAAAATTCAATCTAATATAGAGCAAAATTCGGAAAGGATTTCGGTTCCTATCTCCGGATCAATAATACCATTAATACCTATAAATAAAAACGAACTGAATGATCATATCAAAATATAAACAAACTGATTGATCATATCAAATCGTTAAAAAATACTCAGCTCCAGAAGATAGAATAACTGCTTCCCTCAGTCAAAAAATGCATATTTTCCTTTTAAAACCATTATTACACATGATAAATACCTCTTTCGTGACTTTTAATATACCGAACGAATGGAAAATGTTAGTAATAACCCCCGTTTTCAAAACTGGAGATCCGGCTCATGTTACTAATTATAGACCAACTTCAGTAATAAACAACTTTACAAAACTTTTTGAGAAATGCTTAAAACAAAGTTTGGCTGAATTTTTGGAAAGAGAAAATAAGCTATATTCCAAACAATTCGGTTTCCTAAATAAGACGAATTCCGAAGTTGCTGTATTTGAGTTAAAAACCATATTTACATTCATAACCAAGATGCAAGGAAAGACCTTAGCCGTTTTCTTAGACCTAACTAAAGCATCCGATACGGTGTCTCATGAAATTCTTTTTGACAGACCGGGAGAAACTGGCATTCGAGGTGGACCGCTGCTTCTTTTAAAACGATATTTAGAAAAGAGAAAACAGAGTTAAAACAAATAATTCATTCACTTATTACGTCATCATAATTACCAAAGTGCCTCAGGGAACGATGCACGAAATTTTCCTGTTTTATGTAAATAAGATAGGTAGTGTCCGTCAGGATTGCAGTCTGGTGTCGTATGCTGACGACACGGCATTGTCGTTTTCCAGGGAGACTTGGCCAGAGGTTCATAAACGGGCGGAGGATGAATGCTAGTAAATTGAGTGTTAACTAAAACTTATTTTACGACTTTTTCTTTAACATAAGGAGATCAACCAATAAACGAGTTATTGACAATTTGTTCTGCAAATTGTGAAAAAAATAATTTAACATTTAAATTTTGTAAAATTAAAAAAAACTCAAATATTTGGGAGTAGTAATTGATCAATAACTAAGATGCTAAGAACATGTTATATATTTAGCATCAAAAATTAGAACGATTTTTTAAAAAAATTTAACTAAAAAACACAAATTTAAATAATTAAATCTGGGAGGACCCCCGCACGCAAACGTAAAATGATTTGAGAAGATAAAAAATTGTTAACATACAATTCTTAAAATAATTATTATTAGTGAGTATGTAATTTTTGAAGAACTGTAAAACTTTTTAAAATAAATTTATGTTTATGTTATATGTTTATTACAGTGTTATCTATATATATATATATATATATATATATATATATATATATATATATATATATATATATATATATATATATATATATATATATATATATATATATATATATATATATATATATATATATATATATATATATATATATATATATATATATATATATATATATATATATATATATATATATATATATATGTATATATACATATATATATTCCACCTTTTGATGACTTTAAACATTGTCCAATTTTTTATTAGTGTTAAAAACCTTGAATGTTTTGCAATATTTTTCTTTATTAATCTACTCTAAGCAAGATATCATAAATAATAATAAGACAATATTGTATAGCGTGCTGTCTTAGTAGCAGAGGCATCCGGATGCATACTTCCTTCCAACACAGCTGACACAATTTTGTTCTTTGATCGGGACAGTTTTGACGAGTTGCATTTTTTATGCCCCGGTTTTATGAAAACTTTTTGTTCGTGAGATGGTAAATTTTACATACCCTCCACCTTGAAATGTGGTATCAGTTTCATTAAGTAAAACAACAACGTCGTTATGTCCTAGATATGGATTGTTTTATTGACATGAATTCAAAAAGTTTCTTGAGAAGACATATCCCTACTTGGTAAAACACAAATATGGGCTGCTCAGTGTACTATTCCTGCGGACAGTTACTACCCTAACTACTCCGTCACTACCGGAATGCACCTCCTCAATTGAGCCATTTTCAACTGCATTCTAAAGCTATGAATCCATTTGTTACGCACCTGGAGTTCGCTGTGGTACTCCTTTCCCCAACTTGACTATACGTGATAGGTAGTGTAGTCCTAAAAACAGTGAGCGGCTGTCAAATGATTTTACTGATCCGGAAAGGCTGACAAAGGGCACAATACTCATAAGTAGAGTATAGTTGGACCGACTATTTTTTTTTAGATAAAACTTAAAACTTTTACGCTTGCTCTACAAATTCCCCCAAAATTGCGCATTCGAGGGAAAATCTGATTCGTAAAACATCTCTATCGATAAAATTATCAATTCTACCGCTAATAAGCCAATCGGGACCCGTCCAATATAAATTACACGGTTTTAATTCACTGATGCTTATGCTCCTGGAGCTTCAATCCTCTGGATTTAATCTCTGGTGTCTGCCTGCTGTTAAAATTCGCTGACGCGATTTTCCAAGAAAAACTTCGCTTATCACTAGGGTCACGAATATTTTGCCTTTTGTGCTATCTCGGTTAAACCGTCTTTGACTAAACCAGTAGGTAATTCCTCGTTCCAGGCGGAATGACCAACCAAAATTTGACTAAATCAGTAGGTAATTCCTCGTTCCAGTCGGAATGACCTTGCAATGATGACTGCGTCAAAGAATTATAACAACCGAAGTTTCAATGGATCGCAGATCTTGCTGATAAAAACCGCACGCTTACTTAATATTTGCTGGTTCTTAAACTAATGTTTTGTTAGGTTTATTTTCACTTAAAGTGAAGGTACTAAAATCTATCAATACATTTTCTTAGCTGATATTATGCTTCTAACTTGCGACTGTAATTCCAACAACACATTTTCATTATTATTGACTCGCTTGAATTTCGATAAGTGTTTTCATTTTCGATAGCCATTTGAAACATGCATCGCACTGCTAGTAATGCAGCTGAAGCTGTAGTATAAATTACAGTATTTAACTCAAAAAATCGTAAGTTACTCGATGGGTTTTGACGACAAAAGATTCGTTAAAAACTAAGTTGGTCAGGATGTACTAAAATCAACCTATCCATTTTGGAAACGTATACTATTAATCTTGCAACGCACCGTACGCCGACAAACCGAGTATCGTTTAATAATAAACCAGAACCAGTTTTGATAGACACCAGCGCATCGAACAACACGCTAGCTATCTCTCTGAATGCCAACTCTCGTATAATATGGCATATAATAAGCAACATTATTCTGATCTAATTGTCAATTCACCTCACTCATATGTCCAACTCCATTAATTTGCTATACTCTACTTTAAGATAAGATTTTTGGAAAGTTTCCGTTCTTGTGAAAATATCCTTGAACAGCAAATTATCTGGAATCCCCTAGTTCGCTTAAATTATTCTTTATAATTGTTTTAACACTAAAGATTCGATTGTAGATTTGTAGTCGCTAGTTCGAGAAGTCTTAAATCTACTTTATGTTTTTGATTCAATTAAGATATAGAATGACCTACCCCTAATAGGCAGGGGGGGCACATCATCTATCGATATACCGATAGTTATTCTTACCTATCCTATTTAATATTACAATTAACTATTGGTATTTGCTATTATCGCAAACATTATTGATGCGAAAAAAAATGTTCGCAAAGATAACAGAGAACAAAGCAAAGGTTCTCATCTTACCTATCGGCATTATTGCACACCTATCGGCACTTATCGATATATTTTATTCTAGAGACTTTTTTTTTTCAATTTATATATATATATATATATATATATATATATATATATATATATATATATATATATATATATATATATATATATATATATATATATATATATATATATATATATATATATATATATATATATATATATATATATATATATATATATATATATATATATATATATATAAATATATATATATATATATATATATATATATATATATATATATATATATATATATATATATATATATATATATATATATATATATATATATATATATATATATATATATATATATATATATATATATATATATATATATATATATATATATATATATATATATATATATATATATATATATATATATATATATATATATATATATATATATATATATATATATATATATATATATATATATATATATATATATATATATATATATATATATATATATATATATATATATATATATATATATATATATATATATATATATATATATATATATATATATATATATATATATATATATATATATATATATATATATATATATATATATATATATATATATATATATATATATATATATATATATATATATATATATATATATATATATATATATATATATATATATATATATATATATATATATATATATATATATATATATATATATATATATATATATATATATATATATATATATATATATATATATATATATATATATATAAGCAATAAAAATCTAAGTAATATAAAAAAAAAGAAAAAATTGTCCCGTTTTTATCTACAAGAATTCCAGACTTCCGAAATTATTGCAGTCTCAAAACATTCGTAAAACTGACATGTTTCCAAGGTACGTACTCTATAATATTAATTTTGTTTTAAATGTATTTTTGTTTTCATGATCATAGTTTGTTTTAAATGTAATGTTTTTTTGAGTGATGTTTTTTCAGTAATGTTTAAACCATTTTAAAATTGAAATACTAATTATACATGTTTTTATTGTAGAAAATAAATATCTTTAGAAAGCTCAATATAATGAGCGAAACGTCGATTGAATTATAGTTTTACTTCTCAATGAGTTAACCTATGCCCAAGAAAATCATTAACAAAAAAAAAAAAATATATATATATATATATATATATATATATATATATATATATATATATATATATATATATATATATATATATATATATATATTTATATATATATTTATATATTGTTGTAGAAGTTCTTGAACCTTTCTGTATATATTTTTGGGTTAATTCTTGGGTATTGGTTCGGAATGAAAAAATTATATGACCTAGTGTGTAGTCATATTTAATAAAAATACTTTAAAACTTGACGTTTCGGCAGGTAATCCTTGCCTTTTTCAAAACTACAATATAAATGAAAAAAACGAATTAAAATTTTGGGACATGCACATTCTTTTATATAAAATCAACTTACCTAGAACGTAAGTACATATCACAGATATCCAAATAAAAACATAGAACAATACGACATTAATACATATATATTCTGTTTAAAACGAGCCACATTTTCGACAGTAAAACACTGTTGTTGTGTGTTTACCGGAGTCAACTGTGCTGAAATATGAATATCGATTTTTGCCGGAAAGAATATTTTTACGTTGCAGGAAGGAGGTAGATACTATTCCTTAATTAGAATAAAAGTTTCGTTATAAACATTTCTTTTAATTATTTTTGAATGGAGTTAAAATTTATATTTACATTTTTTTGATTTTTTTATAAGCCAATATTTGTTTTTTCATGCTATTATTGTATGTTAAATTAGATTAAAGTAGATTTTGTTAAGGGAATTAATATCTCTTTTATCATTAATAGCTCGACTGTTTCTTTTAATTTCAATTGTTTCTTAAATTTCTCTTTTTTTGGTATTGGATTCCGTTTTTAAAATTCTGGTGTTGTTGAAATTAAAAGGTGTGTTTCATTTTATTTCATATTGGTCAAACTAGCCAATACCTGCAATCTAGATAAAAAAAAGATTAAAATCACACAAATACAACAAACGCAACCAAACGGCCCTTACAAAACACGAACAAAATGAAAAACACACTTTTAATTGGATATATGTGGTATGTACTTACGTTCTAGGGTAAGTTGATTTTATATAAAAGATTGTGCATGTCCCAAAATTTTAATTGGTTTTTTTCATTTATATTTTAGTTTTGAAAAAGGCAAGAATTACCTGCCGAAACGTCAAGTTTTAAAGTATTTATATTAAATATGACTATACACTAGGTCATATAATTTTTTCATTCCGAACCAATACCCAAGAATTAACCCAAAAAAAAATATATATATATATATATATATATATATATATATATATATATATATATATATATATATAATTCAGTTCGCAAACTGAAAGAGCTTTTATGTGAACTATGTCTGAGATTAATGGATACGTATCAGAAAAGTTTTTAGATATGGCATGTCTTCAAATTGAACTCTTTCATTAGAGAGTTTAATTTTTTGTCGAATTATTTTATTCATAAAAATTGGTAAAAGGATAAGAAAATAATAAAATGCAATAAATAATGAGATTTCCAAAAATGGTGTTGAAAAAACTTTATAATTCTTACTATTTTTTTCCTATTATTGAACATCATTACTTACTCTCAACTCTGGTAACAATGTGTCAAGCACCATCAATTTCCCACTACATTTTACCAGGTCTTCATTAATCAATAATTGCTTCTTTTCGCTATTTGGGTCTAGAGGAAAGTGAACCAAGTAAGGGTGATTTACTATCTTCCTGAACATCATCATCGAATTCTGCATGGTAAGTCGAATGAGTGTATCATTAAAAATCTTCAATTCCTACAAATTACAATTTTATAAATTTTTATTGTATATACAGCACGTCTCGCGAAAACTTTTTTTTTACTATTCATAGTAATTAGCAGCACTAGTGTGGTTTTATTTCAAATAAAACGTTAGATATTAAAATGGTGACATTTTGTTAAAAAAAATCTTATTCATTATACCTTATTGCTGGTTTCGATGTCACTTTTGTCTAAAATTAAGCCCTCTACCTCAGAGTCGCTAATATCCTCTATACTAGAGTTTGGAGATTCCTTCAAGCAGCTTCGTTCGATATAAAGGTCCAAGTTCCTATAAGAGTAATCTCGTTTTAGAGAGCATCGTCTTTTGGGCCTTGGTGCATCCAGATCTAATTCATCTTGAGGGAGGCCTTTAAGCCCTGGTAGATGCAAACATTAAATTAATAAATTTTTAAAGATACTTTATACATACATACAGATACAGTACTATATAAAATACCACAGAGATAATGCTTTTCTCCAAAGCATTTTTTTGCAAAATAAAAGGTCGTGCTCAGTAAATATAGAAAAGTTAGTGAAAATATGTGCTGCATTAATTTGGCTACGTCCATTATAGTGGGTTCGAGCTATTACAAGACAATATATGCACCGTCCTAGTATTTTACTTCCAAAACGTTTTTAATCCTAATTTTTATTTATATCTAGACTGCGACTATAGCTTTAATGAACTAATTCAAACATTGTAGCAAACAATAAATAATACGTACCTCCAATATTCTTTTCTATAACTAAATCATATAGTTTCATCTGCAATGGTGAAAGAGGGCAGTACACGGTAACTTCCTTTTTTGGTACCATTTTTTTCAGGACGTCTGTTTTCAATCTTCTCAACATAAATGGTTCCAACACTTTATGAATTTTCGATACTAAGTTGTTTGACTGTTCTTTCTAAAATATAAATTACATTTAATTTCAGCTACAGGAACAGGCCTTTAATTAAGCAAACTTAAAATTATTCCCTGTCTTACAGAGGATATGCATTTGGACGATGCTGTTTTTACCAAAGTATAACCAGGATTCAAAATTTTTCACTGTTTTATACAGGATATGTAACTGGATGACACATAGAATGACAATTAATTGAATTACAATTTAACTTCCTCACTGGTTGTAAGAAACAAGGTGAAAATTAAGATACTCAAACTCCATATACCTTAGGTATTTCAGTTATGTTCTAATTTACTAAAGAGATAAAAACTAACAAGTTCCCTCCCAAAGTGCTAATTTTTAAATACAAGTATTTTTATATAAATAAAAAATAATCCAAATACATTTTAAAAATATGAATAATTTAAAATTTGCAAAATAAAAATAGATGATGCTTATATAAGAAAGTGGATTTTTCTGTCAAAATTTAGGATTAATTTAATATTGATATTTACATTTTCGCTGTTATAACAGTGCTACACACTTTATACAATGGAGCTGACAACCGTTATTTTGGAAAATTTCGCTTGGACGAATTTTTATTATGCAAGGTTAATTGCAAGTGTTTTAATACAAATATTGCATTTTTTTAAATAATCTCTAACTTTTGTTCAACATATTGTTATCTAATCTGCCAAAAAAATAGAAATAATATCAACTACTTAATATGATAAAATACTTTTGAAGTGGAACAATGGGGTTCTTGTTTAACAAATTGTCTTTGCTTCCATTGCTCTCATACGTAATAAATATAAATAAAATACCTCTAAGAGTTTATTTTCATCTTGTAAATCCTCCATGAGAATCAATTCAGTAAACGTGGACATAGACCCAAAAAAGTCAGGCAGAAGAAAGTTTAACAGAGCCCACAATTCCTGGATGTTGTTTTGTAGAGGAGTACCGGTCAGAAGCAACCGATTTTCACTGCGCAAATTACGCAATTTGATTGCTAACTGGCAATTGTGGTTCTTAATTCTATGTCCCTCGTCTACTATTACATATCTAAAACAATAAAGAACAATAACTAGAATAGATATAACTTATATGCACTATATTTTTATTGCACATAGATTATAGAAAATTGACAAATTAAAATCTCATATCATGAGTGGTGAACATTGTGGCCCGTTAAAATCAAATCTCATTGCATCTGAAATAAATTCGAATAAGAATCAATACCAGCTCGCCCAATATTATTATAGTGTATTAATATTTACAGAAATACATCGAATATGATATATTTGATGGGTTTTTCATTTTCAATATTTTTTTTTTGGATTATTTTAAGATTTACGTGAATAAACATACTTTCATAATGCTCCTTTAATTATTATAATACCTTTAATTTTTTAAAGTTTGTCCTTTAAGATCAAAGCAGGTCTTTTTAAGAAAAATGCCTGTCTCCTCCAAATTTTAAAAAATAAGAAAATATTAATTAAACGTTAAGCTTATTTAAAAAAGTTAAAACCACACACTCTTCTTTGGTCTAAATCATAAAATAAAATGGATATTCTTATTGCTATTTACTATACGTATACTTATATATTACATACCACACCAAAAATAAAATTAAAATCAACAAAAACAGACACGTCTTAAATATAAGAAATCAATTTTTCAAATCATCTAGGGTTGCGTTGTCACGTAACATATGTCACTAGTTATTTTATTTATATTTGTCAATTTGGCTTTTGTAATGTATATTCATACAAATCTTAACATGTTTTGTTTGGTTATTATTATTCTTTTAATTATATATATTGTCATTCTATTTCTTTCCTTGCTCCACTGCGCATTTACAAGGGAAAAAACTCTTTCAACTACTGACTTATCACAAAAATGATCTGCAAGACCTCACAAGATATTCATTTTTGAAAATACATTCGATACCGAAAATGGAAAAAATTCTGGATGCTCCCATCCTGGTTAGTTCTAAAATTTGTAAAATGAATGTTTTGTTCAATATTTTAATTTTTTACATACAGTAAACAATTGTTCACGATTTCAAAATTAGGCATTATAATGTACACTTTCATCCACTTAAATGGTTCGAATTCTTTATACAAATTCCCCCAGATTGTTAAGTAATCTAGACAACACTGATAAACTGTCTTCGTTTCTGTGCAAAAATACGATGTGTAGCCACCATTTTTAGCATTTTTTCTTCAGAAGGGTTTTAGCCGCCATAGAGAAAAACATCATAATATAAGTTTACCAGTCAAAGCTGTACTATTCAGCATTGTTTTTTGCTTTTCGGTGTCCAAATAACGCTCTATGTCACTGCTTCCCCTTGAAGAAATATTAACATAAGTGTTGCAAATCTTGCAAAATACTTCTGTATTATTTCGTCCTTGGGATATAGATGAAGGGAATTATACTGTATAACTTGTAAAATACTATAAATACAAAAATAAACAGACAGACAGTGTGTTTAAAATACTTTTACGCATTTAGGCGTGCAAGATACGAGACCACATTTGCTAGTCTCTACTGCGCGTCGACTACATAGAGTATAAAAGCATTACTACATGGCCATAAATTAAAAAACAAACCTGCTAGTCGCGGGAGGAAAAGTTCATATTATGGCCACGATTTGCTTAAAGATATTTTAATTGTAGAGATGTCTTTATATAATTAATAAGTTAAAATGGAAACTAATGTGTGAGCCTTTATATACAACAAAGAGGAAGAAATTTCAGCACTAGATATAAAGAACAAATTTTGCAAATAACTTTTTAGAAACGTCACATGTCCCCGAGATAAATAGTATAGATATTTAACATCATGAACAAAGGAGTTAGATTTTTTAGAAGCTATTGAAATTTACAAACATAATAAGGATTCCAATTTAAACTTGCAAACAGATGTTAGGTATTCCACTCTTTTGAGTCTTTTTGAATCGCAACAAAAAAAAATGGAAAAATTAAAATGGTATACCTACTTGAATGTATGTTTATTCATTGCATTTGATAATGTTGTACTACAAAATTGCAGTTAGCGCAAAAATATATGTTGCAGTTACCAAAGAAAATTTCTCATATATTTTACGTTTTTTAATATGTACTCAAAAAGCAACGGACAACTCCATAAATTCTTTATATCAAGTACGTTCAATATCTAACTGAATTGAACCATGAGTTATCTAGCCATAATCCCTTAAAAAAAATCAAATTCGCCCATGACATCTGACATCCAAAATCTAAATCTCTAAGACATTGACCTAGTCATTTTTGGTGCAAATTTAAAACGAATTTTGATCGTTCTCAAGTTATTGTTGGCCCAAATTTTGTTTACTTAAACACATCCGTAAAGACATTTTTTTTTTCAAAACTATTCCGTAACCTAAAAACACAAATGTAGAGAAAACCCTACTTATATTTTTTGATTTTTTTTTGTGATTTATTACTGCTTAGCCGCTTAGAACAAATAAAATCCGTTTTAAGTAGTATTAGTTAGAGTTATGAGTCTTAATGAACCCTGAAAATTATCTACCTGTCGGGTATATATAGTATAAAAGCCGCACGGGAAGTCGAGAGTCGGCAATAAATTTAAAAAAATGTCCTATACATACCTACTGCCCCTGTATAGCATAATATACATCCGAACTGTATAATAATGAAATTCGTATTTACTATATGACACTCCCCATGTTAAACATATACCACCACAAACGCACACAAAATTTAAGCTGTATACTGAAAACCTGCCAAAGTGCCACAAAATCCCGGCCTACATACTGAAAAATGATCTACCCTGTATCCAATTACAAGCATTTCGCTGCGTCAAGAAAAGGTAATCGAATAGCACTTATATCAATCGATCATAAAGATATTTTACAAAATTGAGGAAAGTATTGTACGCGGTGATCATTTATAATGTCCCCCCCCTCTAACTTTTTTATTTGACGTTTTTCTACCAAACGTAAAAATAAAAGTTTCACAAAAAACAATAAGCTATTTGCAGCATACATTTTTATATATACAGGGTGTTGCCGAAATCACCCACAGATTAAAGTTATATTTTTTTAAATGGAACACCCTGTATATTATACGCTAAATTAAATTCTATGAAAATTCTGCATATTTTTTGTATAACATGTCCTATACCCAAATACAATAGTTTTCGAAATATCTGCGATTTATTCTAAAGCTTATAATTTAGCTTAGGTGGCTGTGAAGTAGATCGATACCAACAAACAAAATGTTTGTTTATAACTGACAGTGACAGTTACACATTTAGCAACATTATACGTTCTTTTTATTGTAAAATGCCCTATTCGGAAAGAGAAAAACGATTAATTTTGGAAACTTTTATCAAAGCAAATAAGAGTGCTAAATTGGCTCAAAGAGAATTACGTGTAATTAACCCCCGGATGCACATTCCGGACAAAAAATCCTTTCATCGAATTTATGAAAAATTTCAACAAACATCCAGCCTAACGAGAAAGAAGAGAACAATGGAAATTGATGAAGGTAGTGATTTAAACATTTTACTAAAAGCGGAAGAAAATCCCAATATTTCCATAAGAAAAATATCGGGAAGCCTGAGAGAAGAGCTTATTGATCCAAAAAATACATCTTATGGGAGGATTCAAACCACTCTCAAAAATGCAGGATACAAGGCATTCAAAATTAGGCCTACCACAAAATTAACGCCCAGGCATCGAGAAAAAAGGGTTGAATTTTGCCATGCAATGTTGGAAAAAGTTAATGAAAATGAAGATTATTTAAAAAATGTTTTTTGGACCGACGAGTCATCGTTTTCTACTAGTGGAATGATAAATCGAAAAAATAGCAGACAGTGGGCCACAGTAAATCCCCATTGCTACAGGGAATTTCAATTTCAAGAACGTCAAACTGTTAATGTGTGGTGTGCTATTTTAAACAATAAAATAATAGGCCCTCATTTTTTCGAAGATACTTTAAACGGTAATGGTTATATGAATTTTCTCCGGAACGAATTAGAAAACTACATGGATGAGCTCCCATTGGAGCAACTGAGAAACCTCGTCTTCCAACAAGATGGTGCTCCTCCTCATTGTGTCGTATTGGTTAAAGACTATTTAAACCAACAGTTCACGGAATGGATTGGAAAAAAATGGTACGATAAACTGGCCACCTAACAGTCCTGACTTGACGCCGATGGATGCATTTTTATGGGGAACTCTAAAAGATCGTGTGAACGCAAATAACATCGAAAATAGAGAACACCTAAAAGTCTTGATTAGAACGGAAATTCAAATTCTAAATCAAGAATATTCCCAGTCTATCACTGCCGCTTTGGATCGATTACGAAGAACATACATCAAACGTATTGAAGAAAACGGGGGACCAGTTGAACAATTCCATTTGTAAGAATAAATGTATTATATTATTATCTAAATTATTAATTAAGTTTTAGAAGTTTTTTTTTGTTTTTGAAGCTTTCAGGCTTCCCGATATTTTTCTTATGGAAATATTGGGCTTTTCTTCCACTTTTAGTAAAATGTTTAAATCACTGCCTTCATCATTTTCCAATGTTTTCTTTTTTCTCGCTAGTCTGGATGTTTGTTGTAATAAAAATTTCCAAAATTAATTGTTTTTCTCTTTCCGAATAAGGCATTTTACAATAAAAAGAACGTATAATGTTGCTAAATGTGTAACTGTCACTGTCACTTATAAACAAATATTTTGTTTGTTGGTATCGATCTACTTCACAGCCACCTAAGCTAAATTATAAGCTTTAGAATAATGTTTTTATTTCTGAATGATAAAATCGCAGATATTTCGAAAACTATTGTATTTGGGTATAGGACATGTTATACAAAAAATATGCAGAATTTTCATAGGATTTAATTTAGCGTATAATATACAGGGTGTTCCATTTAAAAAAATATAACTTTTATCTGTGGGTGATTTCGGCAACACCCTGTATATATAAAAATGTATGCTGCAAATAGCTTATTGTTTTTTGTGAAACTTTTATATTTGACGTTTTTCTACCAAACGTCAAATAAAAAAGTTAGAGGGGGGGACATTAAATGATCACCCTGTACCTCAAATTGTGGCTACCTCCTTGAAAACACTCCAATTTTATTCTGCTGATCTCAAATTATCTAAGAAATTGTTTTTGGGGTCCTAAAATTAAATCATTTTTTTTTAAATATATACTCATTTAATTCTGACAGAGCTTTACTCTCATTTTATCAAGGCAATTCGATTCTTTTACGAGATTTCAATCGATAGAAATATTAAACTAAAAATGCGTAAGTTTATTTTCAAACTCCATAAATGTAAATATACGCTTTGTAGCAAAAAAAAGGAGCTTTCGTTCTGCCTATTCGTTTTTGCCCATGTTAGAGCCGATACCTTATTACGAGGACCAAAAGCCTGTGTAACAATTAAAAAATTTCTCACCAATCAGCCTTATTACCTAATAACAAACATAGAAAAAGACTCCAAGTCTCGGTCTCATTAAATTATAATTTTACCATTCACAACAAACATGACACGTGTTTCGCCCTTTCGAGCATCATCAGACCTACAAACAACAGAGAGAACCTTAGTAAATAATCACACTCACAAATCCTAAAACAATAAAAATACAATAGAATAAAACACACTAAAGCACAACAAAACAAACAACTACTTATACATATTTGATGGACATTAAAATGAGGTTAAGTCTCACGTGAATAAACAAAATAAAA
This sequence comes from Kuschelorhynchus macadamiae, assembly GCA_030620095.1. Classification (NCBI taxonomy): domain Eukaryota; kingdom Metazoa; phylum Arthropoda; class Insecta; order Coleoptera; family Curculionidae; genus Kuschelorhynchus; species Kuschelorhynchus macadamiae. The sequence goes on from JAUTXW010000800.1 coordinate 34,100, forward strand.
TATTAAAAAAGTATTAATGTCTCTAGACGGGATCGAACCCAGACCACCCGAGTGAGACACCGAAGCAACCACCCACAGACCACTGGACTAGTTGAAGAAAAGAACCAAAAACTCTCACTCTATGAATTAGTGAATGAAATGAAGGTTGCCTACAATTATTATTACATTAAATTGTTAAATATTAGGGTTGGTTCAAAATTAAAAACATCGTTAACGCAAGTGAGCTTTGGTTATTTCCATTTTTCTAGAAGGTCAAGCTTTTTCCCCTTCGGACATTCATGTAAAACATCAACGTCAGAAATGGAAAATTCATGACCTGACTCCAACAAATGATTGGCAAAAGCCGACACAGTCTCAGTTACATCCGTATTTCTGAATTTGTTGACAAGGCTTAAATGTTCTCTCACCCTTGTGGAAATTTTTCGACCTGTTTGTCCCACATAGGTCGTGGAACATTCGCTACAATTTAGTGCATAAACCCCAGATCTGGACAATTTATCGGTTTATTTAAAATCAAATTTTTAATATACAATACAAAATACAATATATATCAGAGTTTTTGAATCCGCTTTGCTTTTGTGGGAAAAAAGTAAAAAACTTCGACTATACATTTAAGGGCACCGTTGGTGACTAACTCAATTTTCAAGCAATTGTAACTTTTTTAATTTTTATCCGGTAAGGTCGATATTTTGGCAAAACCTCGAGGCATCGATGTGCTTTAAGAAAAAAAAAACCCAGAAAAGAAGTGTTTTGCTGATTTATAATAAGTTAATATTGGACTGTGGCGGACGTACACCAACAAATGGGAAAAACATTTAATGCTCTACACGCAAGTAGTTTTTCTCCTGAAGCATTTAACTGCAAACTTGAAAAGCAGTTTTGTACCTTTTTGCCTCCGCATAAATTTTGCTCCAATGGCAATTTTCAATAAACTAATTTTTAGCAAGCGACAGAAAAAAAATTAAGAAAATTGAATATGTTTTAAAGAAACAAATATAATTTACTCACACTTTGTTGAAACAATCGTTCTATAGAAATGTTTTGTCTTATCTATGCTCTTTCAGAATCCTTTTTATTTTTGTCGAAAACCAGGCTACCAGAGGGCGTTCAATGGACCCTTGTTTTTGACCAAAAAACGAGGTTTAAAAAAAATACTTCTCAAACTTCGAACTCATTTTTACAGTCCCATGACCCTGGGACTGTAAAGAGTGACATTTCCTAAAAGTTTCAAATAGATATTTCATTTGTTTCTTTGGAATGTCTAAAAAACTCTTTTTTTTTTTCATTATAGACGAAAAACCAAAAATGATACGAAGATAATACGAGAGCCCCAAAGTTTTCGAGATATAGCGACCGAAATGTAAAAAATGTACCAAAGACACTTTTGACACGACGATGAACACAGACTTTTTTTAAATCTAGTACGCACATAATAAACACTCGTCGAGCAACAGTTTATAACAAGTTAATTAATCTTAATTTGCATAGATCCTTCAGCTGACTCTACTTTTCCACCAACAGAAGTAATTAGTTTAGTAAACGCCTTTAAAAATAATAATATTAATACATCAAATGTCTGTAATATTAGTAAGTTACCAATGGAACAATACAAATCAGAATATCTAAATTGAATACCGCAATTTGACGGTAATCCGAATGACTTAAATAGATATTTATCAATATGCCAAAGTATAATTGATACGATTAAGTCAGCCGATACTTGATGGAAATTGATAATAATATGTAAAATGTAAAAACACTACTACAACAAATAGTTGTTTTTACATTTTACAATTGATGCATTTTATAAAGCGAATGAACCCAACAACCTTGAGAATATTTATTTGATAAATTGCATTATTGGTAAACTTTCGGGTAATGCAAAACCAATTTTGGGCACTCAAAATGTTGCGACTTGGGACGAATTAAAAACAAATTTAAGTTGATATTTTAAGGACCAACATGACGAAGCATGTCTGAATACAGACCTAGTCATGTTAAGACAGCAGAATAACGAAAAGCCAAGCCAGTTTTACGACCAAACTTTACTATATATTTTATAATATTCAAATTTATTTTGTTCCTATATTGACCTACACGAGGCAGATAAAGACCGCAAAAGAGATTTTTATAACAAACTAGTACTAAAAACCTCTTTATCTGGGCACGTCCCCGAAGCATTACAATTTGTTACTGGCGAATATAATATCCATTAGTTATTAAATTAAAATATATCAAATCCGACTAATTTTAGACAACCTATGCTACATTTCGGACCAATAAATTCAAATCAATTTTTTAGTCAGTAAACACATTCAATACACATTTCCAAACAATTTCAACCAAAAGCAACAACCAGGACCTATCCCAATAAAGTCGAATTAAAGAGATTTTTATAACAAACTAGTACTAAAAACATCTTTATCTGGGCACGTCCCCCAGGCATTACAATTTGTTACTGGCGAATATAATATCCATTAGTTTCAAAATATATCAAAACCGACTAATTTAAGACAACCTATGCTACATTTCAGATCAATAAATTCGAAAATAAATAAAGGCAATAAAGTCGAATTTTAACATAAGACCACAAACATTTCCCACCAATTCGCAGGTATTTAAACCTACATATACAAATAACATATTTAGTCCAAACCAACACAACCTTTGCCAAAACCTACCCAAGTAAGTACTTCAACACGACAAAAAAAATATATCTAAACCCATACCAGGTCAACAATACAATAGTAATAATTTTGCTAGCAACCAACGACGTTTATCGGAAAAACTATATAATATCGATACTGTAGATCAAAATGCTGATTTTGAAAATAATTACGGCTATTCTGAAGACCAGTAACAAGACGATGACACCCAAAACCACAGAAGCCTGATCACCTGCATTTAAAACGAAACGAAAGAAAGCCCGTTACGAGAAGCGGCTTCCTGTTCGCCGGGTCAGTCATAGATGGAGCTCTAAACCGTTCATTTTGCGTAATAAGTATTTCTAGTTGCCTAGTGCCTAGAATGCCCAGCCATTCGATGTTGCTGAATTTTGCAATAAGTTTTGAGACATGGGGTATGGAATGTTGTTTTTGTGTACAGGGTTTTTGTTTATAAATGCACCCCACTATTAACTTTCTCATTTATACAGATACAAAAAAAAAGTTAAATATAAAAGTTTCTTTAAATTGAACAAATTTTTTATTGATGTAGTTTTCCAGGGTGTTTCGTTTTTCTGGAATCAACATCAACATTGTTTTTTTAAATGAAACACACTGTATATTATCGGCTAGAATGAAAGAGTTTTTTTATTCCAAGTCCAACGATTTATATAAAAAAAGTTAATTACAAAGGTGGTAGTTCAAGATTGTATTCTATTTAAGTTTATATTTTAAAAATATATATTGTATTATATAGGATGGCTCATAAACATATTCTCGATATTTTTGAATACCTATTTTGGTTTTACGTAAAAACATTTAAGGGGGAACTGCACGCAGTATTATGGATCATTTGCAAGCCTTCCGCCGCTGCAATTTTATGTTAAAACTATAAGAGATATGTATTAGCTTCAATGTGATTTTAATAGGGAAATATGTATAGTTGGGCGGTAAATGCGATTTTTTATGAAAAAATCTAATCTACAATTATAAAATAGAAGTAGATTTGTCCATTTTCGACTATTTTTCGGCCACTTTTTAACGCAAATGCCGTCGCATATAATCTTTTTTTTCCACAAAATGGCCCTTGCATTGATCCTTTGTCTACGTAACTGCAAAATTTGAAATGGTAAATCGTACTCATGTCTTTGTATTTCTGCAGCGCGTGAACCCTTTTGAACCCATTTTTAAACGAAATGTAATTTAAATTGCGTATATATAACAGATTTTTTTGAGGTCAGACGTGCAGGAAGTTTTTTCTAATAAGTAGGTACCTTTTCATCTTACTTTGAACTTGACTAGACCTTGTCGCTAGTTTTTCACTTTTTGCGTGCAGTTCTCCCTTAAGTTCAAGTTATAGCTTTAAAAATCAGCTGTCCACTTTTTCCATTTACAGTTGGAAAACGGTTAAAACTAGAGAAAAACACAAGCTACAAGTTACATAAAGCATAGATTGTAGGCTCAGTTGTAGTTAATGCAAAAACGGGACTGATGACATGTCACAAAGGGGGACCATAATATTTCTTAATTATATTCTGTAATTCTTGAGGACTTAAATTATAGTAGACTACATACCAACGGAAATACAGCTTCATTCCAGGGAGGGCTAGGTTCACCAATCAAGATTGAAGCTCGAGGTTGGTGATATGCCCAACACTGGAATGAAGCCTTTTTCCGAGGTTAGGCTAGGTATTATTGAAAAGGAATGTGCACGATATTTAATAATAAACCAAAGTTGCGGTACTTAATACTTTAATTATAAACTAGCTGATACGCTCCCCCTTCGCTGGACGTAATATTTTGTCACCCCCATAAATGTTGAATTTTAGAAAACGACGAAATACGTGATTCATTAATTGTATTGCGACTATTAATACCAAGTTTCAAGTAAATTTGACCAAGAAAATAATAAATCTCATACTTTTACAAACAAAACAGAAAAAAATTAGGTGATGGTCTTTCATAAATGTGGTAATTGATTTTTATTTATATAGAAGTAAAATCAAAGCAGTTGCAATGTTACATTCACAATGAGACCACCAGCAAATCGTTTGGTCTTGGTGTCATAATGACGTAATATTGGACTTGCTTTCATCAAGGTATAGTCATGTTTTAAATTGTCAAGACCTAAACCAAGAGGCAAATGTTTAAGTGCAAATTATTAATTATTGTTATAGTTTTAATTGGATACTTTAGTTTAGTAGGTAGGTATTTATCTTCGAACCAAAAAAACTAAAATAAACAAAAGACTTCGTAAACTATAAAAAAAATTTTGTCCACGGATTTAGAGGGACACGAAGAGGTTTTGAAAGAACAAATGGACAAAAAACTAGTTTTCGATCAAAAGTCATTCTTGATAAAAGTTTCTACTTCTCAAAGAAATTCGGTGTAGGAAAAGATTATTGAACTCTTTATTGGTTGTTCTAACACTCCAAAATTAAGAAGTTAAAAAAATAAAATGACAATTTAATGACAGTTACCTCAAATCATACGAACACCTGATATTTTCTAGCTGTGTATTGAAAAACTATCAAAATTTGTTACAGAAACTGTGCTGAAAATATGGTTGAAATAGCCTTTTTGAAAGCAAACCTCTTCGCTTTAATCGTGATAATCTTTTATTTCTATGGTTACTGGTTTATTTATTTATTATTGGTCCATTTATAGAATTTAAAGAGATTCGTATTTACCATTTTGAAGATTAAAAATCGTCTGTGTTCGTAGCAAATATCGTTTGGGCTACCCAACCAAGAGTAGTTTTGTGCAATTATGTAGTTTCTTATTTTTGTAGTCAAAAATGCTTGTTCTTTACATTTAACAAACTGTTTTTTAAAGATGCGCATCGACTTTTCAACCATATGTTCAGTAGCCTTATTTGGTACGGTCAAAAATATATTTACATTGGCTCCATAATTTTTATTTAGAATTAATATTGGTTTTGGGTCGTTCAGAGCTTCAGTTTCATTCGTCAATTCTTGTATACATTTTTAGCATTTAAATTTAATTTGGGTAGACCGGACCAAATAAAAGCCGAATTTTCTGGACTTTCTATTGTAAATATCTTGTATGTCGACATCAAAGTTGTCAATACTTTTGCTGTCAGTGGTCGCTATAGTTTTTGAAGAGTTTAAGCACTTATTTTCTGTAAAGTTAAAGGGTATTGAAAATTGACTTATTTCGGGATCGTTTTCACAGTTAGACGCTTTTGAGGGTTGTAAAATAATTGATATAGTTTGAATCTGAAAAGATAATCTGAATGCCTTTGCCGTTGGATTTAAACTCCAACCTCCTCTTTGCCGAATAATAGAAAAAAGTTTTCTAAAAAGTCTTGATTCAATTTGTTAATAAGGAGAAAAGGATTACAATTAATTTTTTTCGGAGTCAAAGTGACTCAAAATTGCATTAATCGGCTGTATCATACCTTCAAAACAGAGCGGTCGGCTTTCTTTAAGCCTATCCACACGAATTTTTTTTCAGGGGGTTCATTGTCTTCCATTTTACGATGCTTAGTTGAACTGTTGGTTACCTTAATAAGAGATTGGAAAATTTGTTTTCCTTTTTGTAAAGTGTCTAACATCAGCGGATTTTTATCGCTGATACCACAATTAAAAAGGATTTTTAACAAATAAATGTCTACTATTCAACGAATCAAATAAGTTGTTTAAGCCTGAGATAAAATCCGCTGTGTCAAAAGCTGCTTGACTCAATTGTCCAGTAGGAATACTCTACCTTATTGCTGCTGCTATAAAACTAGAGAACAACTGAAGTGATAGGGAACAAGACATTTTTTCAAAGTTATTAGGGTTTAGATGTTTTTCCGTTATTTTGGGAAGAGCTCTGGCGGTGTTTGTTTTTCGATCTATATCAAAGGTTTGCCTTAAAATATTAAATGAAAATATTTTGTTAGATAATTTAAAAGTACCATTTAACCAGTTAATGCGAATGCTTTTAAATAAATGTGGAACGTCATATATGGCAAATATTTTTTGTTTTTCAACTTCAAAAAATGGTTTGTTTTTTAACACACCTAAAAGACTTAGAGCCCCTGTATTATTTGAACCTTGGTCGCACACTATTGCCTTGGGAAGAAAACCAATTGAAATAAGGCTTTTAATATTAAATACCAGTAATTGTTTTATTTTTGTTTTTTTGATGGAACTATTCGTAAAAAAATAGGATAATGAAAATTTCCATTTGCCATAAATGCTTTTAGAAAAAACCAATGCATGAGTCGCATGCTTGGCACTTCTTCCCAAGGGTACCAAATCTTCGAATCCCTCAATCAGATCTAATTTTTTATTAATTTCGATCGACTCTTTTATAGACATCTCATCAAATGCCACAATACATTTTCGTTTATTTTCGGGCATTGCTTCGCATTCTGCTTTTAGAAACTTTAAAACGCCTTCGTCTGTCCCCGGCCTAAAATCATTATGCCTAAGCCAGTCCTGAATGCTCTTGGGACTGGGCAGACTAAGCCCTTGTCGCCTCGAAAAAATATACCCACTAGGCGATTTATAATAAAATGAAGTCGCAAATTCCTTTTCACTTTTGTACCAAACTCGTCTTTTTCCACGAAATTGCATTAACACAAAAGTTTTTACCACAGAACTTAGGATAGACAGAACAGGTAAAATATTTAAAGTAGTTGGCGCCCTAAATTTTTGCATGTTAGTTTTTAAGCGTTTAATTCTAAGAGTGTAATTTTTAATTTTTTTTTTATTTGGAGTGTAATTTTCTTTTTCATTTGAACTTTCCGTGGCATCATTCTTGGATTTTCGGGTAAATTACTTAATTCTGACAAAAAAGATGTATCTGCAATTTGATGGGAAAAGAGTTGTTTTGGGAAAATTTCTGATGATCGTCTGCCGTATGTTTTTTGGAGAGTGAGTACTTTCAGACCTTCTGTATTGTCCGCATTATAAGGTTGAGGAACTGTGTCCTTTTTCACCCCTAAAGTCACTTTCTAAAAAGTGGTATTTGCATATATATTTTTTTTTATTATATCCTGTGGTAAGTCGGCTAACTGTGCATTTCCTAGCAAAACAATATATAATTAATTTCCTAAAATATTACATAATTGCCTATTTCTACGGTTCGTTGTTGCAAGCAAGCACAGAAACTTATAATAGCATACAATAATCGTTTAATTGAAATCTCATTGCACTCAGAACGTGTTTTTTGTCGTATTAAATAAAAATATACCAGGTGTTCCATTTGAAATAAGAAAGTTAGGGTAAAGTTCGGACAGACCGAAAGTGACAGATAGCAATTAAAAATGTCAAAAAAATCGTATCTATCCAATATACCAATTTCATTTGTTTTTCTCGAAAAAAAAAAGTTATAGAGCGATCCCTTTATCTATGGACACCCGGTATACTCGCTATTTTTATTAATAGGTAGTAACATAAAACATTTTAGTGTTTTTTGAAATTTTAGCCACGTATAATATAGTGGCATAGATTTGATCAAGATCGGGTGATTTTTAATTATCCCGATATGCCAACAATTAACTACGACTAAGTACATGAAATAAGTAACTAACTAAACCACCGATATACATAGACTTCCATAAAAACACCCAGATACCAGAGCTGGAAAGGATTTGAAACATTTTTTAGAATTCCAAGACGTGATTCGAATACTTTTTTAATGGGAGATTCGTGATTCGGATTCGCTACACGATTCGGATTCGGATTCACTTGCGTATATGAACTATACAAATTGTAACATAAATATTTCCTTTTGAATATAAGAAAATTTTGTTTCTTTCGTATTTATACCAAATAGATTCAATCTGCATATTATTTATTACATTTTCGAATACATCAAAAATTGTTAGCCACATTTTGTAGGTAGGACCTGCCCGTGCGGTTAATAAAGAAATCTAATGAAAATTAGCTCTGACGGTCTGCATAATAATTTAATGAACACATTTACCTGGAACTGTACAATTTTTCAAAATAAAAAAAACTCGAAAACCGTCGATCCAAAATAAAATCAAATATAATCAAGATATAAGTAAAACTGTATAAAAAATAAATAATTTTTTTTTCCGAGACTAAAAGGTGATACCTATTTAACCCAAATAAATTGTGTTTTCATGGAAACCCATATACCCAGGTATCGGTGGATTCTACTGTACGAATATTTATAAGTAAAGCGTATCTAAATTAAATTAAGACGGAAAATTTGGGGTACGCTCAATTTACTACACCACGTATATCAAATAAATTTATTTTTATTCAGTTAATCGGTTTACAAAAGTAAGTTTAAATTTCTATCATGCCGCCCATGCTTCACAAAGAAATCGCCGACTGTTGATAGATATTTAGTTTTTATGCTGTCTCAACTTACTTTAGATACATTATAACTGTATAGGCATAATTTATTTGAGCAACTACACACATGACCAAAATGATTGCATATTATATTATTTTTATATGCTACAAAAAAAGTTTTTTTTGTACTAAATTTGGACATGTGTGTATATACCTACTAGGATCAAAACTGCTTTTTTTTTATTAGGTAGGTACCTATGCGTCTTCTTTATTTTACAAATTACCTTACGCATGCTTCCTACTAACTACACAATGTAAAATGTAAGAAAAATTAAAAGCCACAACTACTACTACCTCCATAACCCTACCACAATCGAGTACCCACTTTCTTCCCAGCCATTATTTACTGCCTTACTGAAAAAGCTATATTTAATTTATCGATATTTTCTGTTCTGCGGCATACCGTCTATCAACCACTGCTTAGTGAATAGTGATGCTGAAATAATTTAAAATCTAAATACGCGGGCCGGTCAAAGGCACGGCAACAATCGGCAACATCGAAATTCGCGGAACATAAAAATCTAGTTTGAGAGCGACAGTGAACACTGAACAAGTGCTTAGTCGGGTTTAAATGCATTGTCAGTTGGTGGTAGTTCCACTGCAGGTTTATTAGTATTGGTAGTTAATTTTATTCGTAATGCATTTAGTGATAAAATATCGGGGTTCTTGTTTCTATATAAAAGTAAAATAAATTTGGTGCTCAGGATAACTGCTTCAGCATCATTTAAAAGTGGCAGGTCACACAAATCTTTTAAAGCTTCGACATTTTTAATAAGTACATCAAATGCTGTTTTTTTACCAATTTTGAAAAATGCACTAGTGTCACAGCCCGTAAGGCAATGAATCGCCAGAATATTTTTTGAAATAAGTTCTCCCAAATTTTTAACAATGTCGTGAATTGCTAAGAATCGTTTATTTTTTAAATGTCCTAATTCCATAAATAGTTTGCAACGACTTATTTGCTTTGTCACACTATAATAATGTACAAGTAAAATAAATACATCGGTATCCACAGATTTAACAAGAATGGTATCACTATGGTCTTGCTCTGCCAGGACATGTAGAATGATCCAAGTATCTGCCTCCTCCTTACTTTTGTATTTTTCCCAAAGTTCGGAACCTATATTTCGCTTTATAATAAACACATTTTCAGAATTTTCAGACCCTCCAGCTATTATTAAAGATTCGTCTATATTTAGCAAATTTGCTGCATATTCCAAAACATAACTTACGATAAAAACTAAGAGGGATTTTTTATTGTTGGCTGATTTAAGGAAATCTCTAAACATTGGAATCTTTCGAGACGCAGAGACTGTATACTCAGTTACTTCAGATGAATCACCACGTCTTAATCGCTCTGCAGATTTTAATGACTGTGATATGTAACTATCAAAAATAACTATAATTCTTTTGGAATTGCATTTGCGACCGCAGTTTGATATTCTCTTTAAAAATATTTGTCCTAAATCATTAAATGTCATGGAAGAAGGCGTTAATTCCTGTATGATAACCATTCCATCAATAATGTATGAATTTACAGAGGGGGGGGGGGGGTAAAACCATCTTATCTGTATATTGCTCTATTATCTGACATAACTCCGATTTTGCAGATTTTCGCATTGAATCATCTTCGTAAAACAAGGCTGAAGGAACTAAAGTGAGTTCGTATGATAATAAGTCATTTAGATTTATGTCTTGAATTATTGAATTGCACAAATTACTCTGCGAAACATGAATTCCGACCCAACAACAATTTTTTTTGAAATACTTATGGGCTTGTTTGTTGCGTTTTTAAAAGTTAATATTTTGTCTCTCTTAACCGGTTTCCAAAAGCTATCAGGTGGCTATTGAAGGTTTTAGCTATTTTTTCACTTGCTGTTTCTAAATAATTGCATAGGTTTTTTTTAATTTCTTCAGTGCCTAATTTTCCCGTGCATATATTTATTAGTTGCTTGGGAACATTATCCAAGTCAAAAGGGTTGCACCAATTTGTCTCAACTGCATTCAGTAGCTTGATTATATCTGCTTCAGTTCTAGAAGCCTTTTATTTCCTTGAGGTTTGATTTCCGCATTTTTATTAAATATCGCATCTACAAAAAAGTTATCATAAAATTTGTAAATTACATAATCCATTTTTAACTTACCTAAAAAATGTTTTGAATATTCACCTAACGAGTGACGCTTCATAATCTATCGAAGTAATGCTGCTAGTTAGAGGAGATAATCCTATGATTCCGGCGGAACTTTTACAGTCTTTATTAATTGATTGCTCAAGAGCCATATCAGAAGCCACACAATTAAATGTCTTATCACCTGTTTTCTTAACTACAAAATTGCCTTTGCTTAAATAGTTACACATTTCAGGAGCCTTTGGGAGCCCAACGGGTGGAACCACAAAAGATAATCAACAGGAAACAACACAAAAAGATAACTACACAATTGGGGACATTATGGCAAAACTTTTGGAGATGGAAGACAAATATAATAAACTTTTTGGAAAGTATGAAAAACAGTTACAAATAAATGAAGGACTTAGAAAGGAGGTGAATGTTATAAAGCGTCAACTAAATAAGAAAGAACAGCAGGAACTAAATGGCAATATTCTAATACAGGGCGTCCCATATAAACAAAATGAAAATTTGCAAACCATTATGGAGAAAATAACCAACACTCTAAGAATTCCCAATAAAGCTCAGAATGTCTTTAGATTTGGTAAACCAGAAACAGAGGGAGTGCCTACACCAATAAAAATAATGTTCAATAACCTGGAGGACAAAAAAACGTGGATGGTTGCTAAAAAAAACATAAAACTTACGACTGCAGTACTGGGACATTGTGATAGACTAGAAGCGAAACCTATTTATATAAATCATGAGCTAACTAAACAAAATCTTGAGCTGTTTAAAAAGGTAAACCAATTTAAAAAAGAAAATGAATACAAATATGCGTGGATCAGAGAGGGAAAGATTTTATTAAGAAAAAATGATACTAGTAAAATTAAACTAATTGAAGAAGCTGATTTAAAAAACTAATAACGAAAAATAGTGTCCTTCACATAGAATACATGAACATACAAAGTATACGGCATAAAATAGACGAAATTCAATGTAATCTCAGCTGTGATATACTAGTTCTTGTGGAAACCTGGTTGTATGAAGAGGAAACGACTTCATATAATATTGATGGATATAGTGCAATTCACTCGTGCAGAAGTTCAAGAGGAGGTGGTGCAGCTGTGTACATAAAAAATTCTATAAAATATATTGAAATAGACAGAAGTGACCCAAATAAAAAAATTAACTGGATATGTGTTTCGCTGGATAATAATAACTTAAAGTTAAGTATAATTTACAAACCTCCATCACACAATTTTGTAGAATTTTCAAACGAGATAGAAGACATCTTTAATAAATATCCAACCAAACACATTATTGTAGGGGATATTAATATAAATCTATTGGATCATAATTCTGATGTTACCAAAGATTATAAAGACTTAGTAGTACTAAATAAATTTGTGATAGCTAATAGAATAAACATAGAAAATGCAACCAGAGTTACTGGCTTAACCAGTTCTCTGATTGATCATGTATTGTGTAGCAGTGGCATAAAAAGTAAATGTGAACTTAAGGTGGAGGATAGTCCTCTTAGTGATCATAGGAAGTTGAAAAATGTATATAATAAAAATATTGAAACTTATAAGGAAAAGGTATGTATTCAGAAAAAATACTTAAACGTCAATGTATACAAAAATTTTTTTTCTAACCTGATAAATAATAAGGAAATTCGAACTTTTCACGACTTGATTGAAATAATTGCTATAGCTAAAAATTCCGCACAATCAATAAAAAAAATTAAATGCCATCAAAATAATAATTGGGTCACACCCGAGCTGTTACAATTAATAAATATAAGAGATAGAGCATATAAGGAACATAAAAAAAACCCTTTTGACAATGAGCTAAAATTGAAATTTAATAAATTAAAAAATACCGTGAATAATAAAATTAAATCATTAAAAAACATGTATTTTAAAAATAAATGGCATCAAGCAGGCACGGACTCTAGAAAACAATGGAATATAATAAATTCAATTATAAATAGTAAAGTAAATAAGGAAAGTGTACAACAGTTAGAAATAGATAATAAAATTGTCACAGACAAAAAAATTATTGCCGATACATTGAACGCATATTTTTCTGAAGTGGGTTCGGTGATTGTTAGGGACGTTGAGACTGAAAGAAATATAATAAATGTTAATAATATGTTTAGTGAAGTAGAGTGTGAAAAAAATATTTTCTTTAATCCTACTACTGATAGAGAAATTATGAACATAATCTTGAGTCTTAAAAAAAATGCGGCACCAGGTCATGATAATATTGGTATGCAAGATCTACTTAATGTTAAGGAGCAAATAGTTGATATACTGCAAATGTTGGTTAATACGTTCTTGGTTCAGGTGTATTTCCAGACGAACTAAAAATTGTCAAAATATGCCCTGTGTACAAGTCGGGATCGACCACATCGAGGGGTAACTACAGGCCAATATCTGTAATTAGCGTCTTCTCAAAAATAATTGAAAGGGTGATTAAAATAAGAATTAATAAATTTCTTGAGGAATTTATAACTCATGATGCATTCCAGTATGGTTTTTTAAACAATAGCAGCACTTTAAGTGCTACCACAGATGTAGTAAATTTTATAGCAAATAGTCTGGATCAGGGCAATTTAGTAGTGGCGGTTTTTGTAGACCTGAGGAAGGCCTTCGATGTGGTTAGTCACGATTTGCTTATTTCAAAACTTGAAAAGATGGGCTTTAGGGGTTTAGCTAAGGATTTAATTAGTTCATATTTATCTGGACGTATGCAGTATGTAAATTTGGATGAATGTAGCAGTAGCATATTAAATAACTCATGTGGAGTGCCTCAGGGCTCAGTGTTGGGCCCACTATTGTACACTTTGTTTGTCCTGAGCCTACGCTGCTCTGGTTTACGTGCACAATATTATACCTTTGCTGATGATACAGTCTTAGTATACAGAGCAAACAACATAGAGGAGTTAGCTCAAATAAGTAACTATGACTTGGATAGATATTACATGTGGCTTTTACACAATAAACTAAAGATCAATCTAGATAAAACCAAATACATTATTTTTAAACAAAAAAATAAAAATATAAGTGAAATTCAAATAAGAATACATAATAATAATATACAAAAGACAGATAAAATTAAGTATCTGGGTCTTGTGTTAGATGAACAGTTAAATTGGGGTGCACACTTGGATCATGTCAAAAGAAAAGTAATTTCATTAACAGGTGCTCTACATAGATGTAACGATTTTTTAAGTAATACTGCTAAATATCAAGTATATAATGCCTATTTTCTGTCAGTGATAAGATATCTCTTACCAGTCTGGGGTAATTGTAGCAAAACAAACTTTAATAAATTAAAAATTATTCAGAATAAAATTCTTAAATTGCTATTTAAACTTGATAATCAAACACACACAGATGTATTATATCAGATATTAAAGGTCCACCCAATTGCAAATATATTAAAAATAGAACAATCTAAACTTATATATAAAATAATTAATAATAAACAAAAAAGTAATACAAAAATAACATTCGTTAACCAGATACATGAACATCAATTAACAAATATAAATGACATTAGACTGGAAAACGCCAGAACAAACAAGGCATTACTGAGCCCAATAGCCGTAGCCTCAAATATATTTAATCAACTGCCTTCAGTAATTAAAAATGAAAATAGTTTTGCCATATTTGTAAAAAAGTTAAAAAAACATTTTGATTAAGAATTTAGGGTCGGTAAACTTCATCGGTGCTTCATTTAACTTATGCAGTGTTGTTAATATTTATTTCTCCGGTACCAGTACTCGCTAGGTACTGTTTAGGAGTTTACCTATATTTGGACAGTTATGTATTTTATATGTATATATGTATATTGTATATGGATAAATGTGTAAATAAAGGATGTTAATAAAAAAAAAACAATTTTCCATATCTGTCAAATACACAGGAACCCACTTAAAATACAGGTTTCTTCCAACAGCGGATACGTATGGTAAAGTATCATAAATCGCGCATAAGTATGCATCAAAATTTGCAGTTCTTTCTAAACGTAGAAGAGGCCAAAGAAGATCAATACCATTAAGAAAAGAATATCAGTATTTAAACGTCAACGATGTAGAATTGCCAGAGTTAATGAAACCTTTCATGTGCTTCTGCAGAGGTTCTACCAGTTGAAAAAGATCATTGAAATGCCCTTCATCGTAAACACCATTTTGAAATTCATTCATCAATGTTTCAAAGAGCTATTCTACTGCATTTCTATCAAAAGTTATAGATTCCAATTCATCGCACCACTTAAAGAAGTCTTTGAAGAATAACCTAGATAGAGCACTACCAGCTATAGTTAGTCCACGAATGGCCCTCGAGTATTCTTTACCATCAAGCATCATTTTACACGTATTTGCACCGTAAATATCTGTTTTTGTGAGTAATGTGAAAAGTCCTCCGTCGCTAAAAATATACCCTATACTAGCGATGAAAGCCATATTTAAATGCATGCCACCAAGCACAAGTGTTACTTTGTCTTTTAGTTCCGCAGGCTCGTTCCATAAAATTTCTCTTCCTTTTGAGTAAATGGCCAAATCTGCTTTGACAACAATATGATTCTGATTTATTGAATGAATGAAGTATATATAGTGTCAAATTTCGTTGGTGGGTTATTTAAAAAGGGCAAATAAAAAAATCTCTGTAACAGGAATATTATGTCTTGATAAAACCCTATTAAAGTCTGCCCAGTTCATAAATGGCCCCTTCTTTTTAAAAAACTGGGCAAGGGTCCAAATTAAATTAATTTTTTGAGGTAACGTCCTTTTGTCTATTTAGTTCTATATTATGCAAACAATTTGGTACTGGCCGATCTACGTTTAGTGTATAGCGCCCCACTCTAGGAATATTTGATTCAACATAAGTTCGATGTATAGAGTTCTTGAAATAAAACCAAGGCCATGCAATGAGTAGTGTTTTTGCCGTCTATTGTCTCTTCATTTAAGTCGAAATTGTCGATGATGCATGAATAAAATTTTGATCAACATTGTTAACTGTTTGAATGCCAGGTGGTATGTAGACATTATCACCATTAATGTTTTCTTTAGCCAAAGCCGTTAGTTGCCTAACATCATTGTACGTACAACTGAAACCAATTCGCGCTAAAGTATCTAAAATTTGTTTATTGCGAACCAAATGATGCACGTATATACCTAAACCACTTTAAAAATAATTTTTTTTGTATCCTTTGTCATACAAACCCATGATTATGTTGCACACAATTGCTGCTTTGAGGTTCACCGTATTATTGTCAAAGGCGGTGTCATCAACTAGCCAAGAAATAAATTCAAGTAATATTTTGGGAACTTGTTCTTGGAATACTTTTTCATTTATGTCGTCAGGAATTGGAAATTTTTTCTACTTAAATTGAAAATCGCGCATTTCTTTTTTTAGTATTTGAGCAGCTCTGTGTAAAATTTGAGTTTCATTTTCGATAAAATTCGGCTCACGATTAAAATAATTTAAGTCGGACTCAACTGTAGAGTCTGACGAATCTGAGAAAGTGTCCTGAGGCATTGAATACTTTTGTTCTTCTTCTAGTTGTGATTTTTTGTTTTTAAATGTTCGAATATTATTTTTAGATATGTAGTGGCCATAGCAACGTTTATGATACTTGGCATCAGAAGCAAATAAATTTTCGTAACCAGATATTTTTGAAATCATAGAAATATCTTCCCTTTCTTGTGCCGCTTTAAGTATTTTTCCATATGTAGTTTTTCCCGTCCCTGGATAAAAAAAAATAAATTAGAAATGACCAAAAGCCAAGCAAGAGATGTCTATCCTATCCCGCCCATTTTAATTAAGTAAATACTATCTAAAAGTAAAAACCGACACCTTAAGTTCACTATATAACACTTATTTTTTCAAATAATGATATAGATATAAGATTAATAAATTAATCAATTAATACACAAATATGTATTTTTAGGCGCATTTCAAATTTTGTAAACAAAAGAGCTGCTGTTTTATATTATCGAATAATTACTGAACTTTTTTTACGTAGGTGTAAACATACTAACCTGTTTGTATTGCTGATAATTTTTCTTTCTTTTTGGTTCCTGATTTACTACATATCGAACACATTCGGCGAATATCAAAAGTCTTATTAGTACTTCGAGTGGCAGTGCTTATAGATGGCTTGGGGTCGTCTGCTGGTTTATCGGATGGTGTTAAATTTTGTTCACTCGTATAGTTTTTTCGACAAGACACATGATATGTTACTTTTACAGTACCGTTTAATATCGCTTCTTTTTTTTCTAGAATTTTACGGCTAATGCTGTCTTGTGTTTTCTCAGAAAACTTTATTAACATTTGTAACCCTTTTTGAGTTAGTTTTTTCATTAAGGGATCGTCTTTACCTAATATTCCACATAAGATGCACTCCATTATTATTATTTTTAAATAATAAAAATATATACACCAGACATAAAAACGCCAACAAAACTCTTTTAAAATGAACGTCTAATAAACAAACTAAACGCACGCACCCAACGCATGTTGTTTTGATACATTTTTTTACTGAATGCATTGCGCGGCGGTGCCGGTGCATGGGGGTCGACGCGGCGTTCAGCATTAACGGCAACCGTGTATGCCGTAAATAATAATTCGTATTTCAAAAACTATGATAGATAGAAAGCTGCGGTTTGTTTTAAAAGCTTCCTTATAGTTTTTTCTACATTTCATATATGGTAAAATTCTTGCAAATAAAAAAGTTTCTCGCTTACTGAAAATTTCAATACAGAAAATATAAAATTCACATTTTAAGTATTTTTAAATATCAAAAATAAAAAAAACTTAAAACTATATTATTGCAGTTATCAGCGCTTATGTATGAGTTTTAAGCTAAAAAAAAAACATCTTCTGTAAATGTTAAATAGTTTAGATAGACATATTGGGAGTTTAATAATGAAAAGTATTTTTTTTGAGTTTCCTCATTTTTGCAAGATTTTCTGATTTTACAAAACTCAGGACCACTAAAAAATGTCGTAATTGGCCATTTTATATATACAGTAACCTAACTAATGATTCTGGAAAGGTTTCATCTTCATCATAGGCTTTGTTACTCCACTACGTTGGAGAATTAAATTACCAGTTTGACTACAAAATAATTTACAAAAAGAAAAACCAAACACTGTAGTATCACCCCGTATAGCGAGTTGTTATTGTTAATATATTGGCAATGGTTTAATATATATAAGCGGAATGAGATTAGATTAGTCCGAAATTGATAGACTAGACATAGACGATATTGATAGTAAGGGCAAGGGCGGACCTTGTCGGTCCGGCCCTTAAGATATACTGTAGTAATAGTCAATAGAAGTGTTTAGTTACCAACGACTTTACCATGGGCCTAAAAGTAAGATGAATCAACCCTAATTCATCAAATATTACATGATTATGAAATTGTAAACAAGTGTATCATATTGCGTAAATAGATGAGTATCGGAGGTTATTTTATAGCAGATACAAAATCTATTTTAAAAATATTAAGCAATACGTAACAAATTTAATTCTTGACCTAGAAAGATGTGCGAATTAATAATTCTTCTATTTTATCTTTTTTCTCTCTAATAATATAGAATCAAGTCAAAGTAATATTAATAAAATATAATTAAAAATAGGCTCATAGTGGACATCAGATGTTGATTAACGTAGATATTTATTCTAAAGTTCTTAGCGTTATGCGAAGATCTCTTGTGCTGACGCTTTTGCTATTTTATTAAAGTTCTTTTTTTGCCTAAGATAATGACATTTTTACGATCAATCATATCAATTGCTATTAATAAAGAAAATAATATTTTAAAGCTTGAATAACCAAGCAACTTAAGTTTTTTAATATTTTTATTAAGATATAGATAGAGGACATTCGCTTTGTTCCAAGGACATATTCAGGTTCAGTGGCATTCGTGGAGCAAAGAAGGATATTAAAATTAATCTTTTGAAAAAAAACCTACCTATTATTAGGTGGAAACCGTTGCTTACGGCGATTATTGGGCCGAACTGCCCGAAACTATAGCCAGTGCCGGTGAACCAGAATCATGGACCGATAATAGTTCAATTTTCCACAACACTTCGCGAGCGAGCGACACGCACGTACTCAAAGGAATTCGACCCGCGGCCGTTTAAAGGTTTTTCAAACTACCGGAAACAAATTGAGCACCGTGTTGAAATTTATAAATATAAGTAAGCATTACACTAAAATTAACTAACTAACTAACTAAACTAGATTAAACTAAGCTAAAACTCGAACAAAACCAACCCCTTCTAAAATTCTCCCTTATGAATTTTAAATGGCCATCCTTGATATCTTGACGATGTCTAATAAAATTAGCAGATGTCGAAGACAAAAATGATTCCAGAAATAATACAAATCTACCACGAAAGTAAGACGAATTGCCGAGGTCTATATATTTAAGGTATTTAATACAAACTTACATAAATGAATATAATATCTGTCAAAAAAGTAAATATGAAAAACACCCAATGGAATACCTACACACTAGATAAAAAATGTCTAACAATTATTATTGATATTTTCTCGCAATATGCGCAGGACTACCATTTGCAGTCAATATCCGCATCAAAAATATCGGATAATCTGATATCCTTCATTTCACACCATGGAATTCCGACAAAATCATCGTGGACAATGGGACAGAATTAAGGAACACAGAATTACTACTAGATAAAATAAAAATATACGTTTGTTCACCATATCACCCTCAATCAAATTTAAAATTGTTAAATCGTACCCGAATTCGAGTAGACAAGTTAAAAGAAGTATTGCCACATGGCAACAGGGTAAAAAGAGGATTAATAAATAGCTCAGGTTCGGTATTTAAAGGTGTAAAACGAAAACTTGACCCACAGGACGGAAAACGATCGGAAAACAATTTAAAAGCAAGTATTCTGAAACAAAACACGCTTTCTTTAGCAGTAATTGAACATTTTAATTATACTGTAGAGCAAATAAGTCACGATGAAAAACTTTTTAGAACCTGTATTGTACCTTTCCAAAACAGAAGGAGTATATAAAATTCCTTGCTCTTGTGGAGAAGTGTATGTTGGAGAAACAGGACGCTCAATATCAACTAGACTTAAGGGAACATGAACGATGTATTAAAAAGAAACAAATTGTTCAATCTGCTGTAGCTGAACACCATCATAACACTGGCCATTTCATAAATGTAAAGGAAAACAAGGTTCTAGCATCGGTTCCAGGTTTTTATAAACGAAAAATTAAAGAATCTATTAAAATATTTAAACATACAAAAAATTTCAATAGAGACACGGGTTACGGTCTACAGCACACGTGGAAACCGATCTTAACACAGTCACGGTTCGGCGAGCACAAGTCGGGTATAAAAGCCCGCCTGAATCTCTTGGAGCTCATTCAGTGTTCAGATCTCGTAGAGTAAAGAACCCTGAAGAAGTCTCGTGCAATCGAAGGCGAAACGTCGGATAGTAATTCCAATTTGACACGGTCTAATCCCAAGAACCATGATTTCTTAATTGGCCAAAGCCGTGAAAGCTTCCGTTCTATGTTAGCTAATCTCAATGGTGAGGAAACGAAGAAGCATGCCAATACTTTTGGCGGTCTCCGGAACAGCAAGAATAAGTTACTCTGCCAGTTGGCCTTTCTCCTTAGATGCCGAGATGAGGATGTAGTACCGAAATCACTACAGGTGAGACATCACATTACTTCAAGAACTGCTAAGAATATTTATAAGCGTGCTAGCAATGCATTAGTTAGAGAAAGGATTAAGGCAACACGTCGTGATTTAGATATAAATGCCCGGAAACTATTAGAAATTCACCTGAAATTAGCTTCTAGACTAGAAAGAACCACATTTACAATTTTGGACAACATTGCCAACGCACAGGCAGAAAAAAATCCATCAAGAAGTTACAATTAAGCAACAAAAGAAGTTTGAAGCCCTCCTGAACAGGAAAAATCCAGTGAAACTTCCGCAGAACACAGTTATCAACCTATCATCGAAGCCGTTATCCGAACCAGAACATTCCGTCCTTTCCAAGGGCCAAAATTTCGCAATAGCACCGCGTAGTATTCCCGTAGAAGACATAGTATCTTCTGTTGAAGCAGCAATCAGAAGATTACCAGTGGAACAAGCCGATGAAGTCAGATATGAGACAGCGAAGATTATTAAAAATTCAAAACCACCGAAGTCGAACCTCTCCGCAGCCGAAAAAACAGCAATGAAGACCTTAAATGAAGACGCAAACATTCTGGTACTTCCAGCAGATAAAGGCAACGCCACAGTCGTCATAGACAGAACAGAATATGTGGAAAAGGTTACTCAACTTTTGGACAACAACACATATAAGGTTATGCGGGCAGACCCCACAACTAGAATAGAAAGACGCATTACCGATCTGATCAACGCATCCAGTCTACCACCAGCTGAGAAAAAATCATTAAAACCAAGCAGCTCCAAGATTCCCAGGTTCTACGGTCTTCCAAAGATACACAAGGACAATGTACCACTTCGACCGATCGTCAGTGCCATAGACTCGCCCACATACAAACTAGGTAAATATCTTTCAAATTTTCTTAATCCATTTACTGGAAAAAACAGATTCTTTTATTAAAAACTCTGCACATTTCGTGGAAAAACTTAAGACAATCCAGTTGGATCCCGAAGATATTTTGGTCAGTTTTGATGTAGAATCACTTTACACAAATGTTCCTGTCAACGACTCAATTTCCATTATATCAGACATATTGGATAATAATAATCTTGATATGAACTTAATAGACCTAGTGGAAGCTTGTCTTACATCTACTTATTTCATTTTTCAAGTAACTTTTTATGAACAAACTTCAGGGGCAGCTATGGGGTCTCCTTTATCACCTGTGGTAGCGAATACCTTTATGGAAGCCTTTGAGGATGTTGCTCTAACATCCGCTTCAGTAAAAGCAAAGCACTGGTTCAGGTATGTAGATGATACTTTGTTGTTTGGCCTCATGGCCAGGATTAGAAATTGAATCTAATGGAACGATTCCCTTTCTAGATGTATGTGTTCAAAGGAAGGAAAATGGTACATTGGGACATTCTGTGTATAGAAGACCGACGCATACAAATAGAAACTTAAATGCAAATTCCCATCACCATCCAGCACAAAAGAAATCGGTTATTAACTCACTAGTATTCAGAGCTATTTCAATTTCTGATCAAGATTCTTTAACATCGGAAACATCGAAACTGACCGAAGCTCTCAGAGGGAATGGCTATTGCATTGAGGATATTACGCGTTCATTTAAAAAATATAGTAATCCAACTCTACAAAAGGAGAATGATAAAGAGCCAGCATTAGGTAGTGTTGTTCTTCCCTACATACATGGCACTACAGACAAAATAGGACGATTACTTCGGCGGTCCAACATACGTACAATCTTCAATACACATAAGAAGATTGGACAATGCTTGCGATCGCCGAAAGATATTTTTACCTTTCCAAAAAGAAGGAGTATATAAAATTCCTTGCTCTTGTAGAGAAGTGTATGTTGGAGAAACAGGACGCTCAATATCAACTAGACTTAAGGAACATGAACGATGTATTAAAAAGAAACAAATTGTTCAATCTGCTGTAGCTGAACACCAGCATAACACTGGCCATTTCATAAATGTAAAGGAAACCAAGGTTCTAGCATCGGTCCCAGGTTTAAATAAACGAAAAATTAGAGAATCTATTGAAATATTTAAACATACAAAAAATTTCGATAGAGACACGGGTTACGGTCTACATTCGGCGAGCACAAGTCAGGTATAAAAGCCTGCCTGAATCTCTTCGAGCTCATTCAGTGTTCAGATCTCGTAGAGTAAAGATCCCTGAAGATGCCTCGTGCAATCTAAGGCGAAACGTCTGATAGTAATTCCAATTTGACATGGTCTAATCCCAAGAACCATCATTTCTGATAACTACGTATTCTACCCAACAGCCTATCCTGTTTCCAGATGTCTAAACAATAACAACGTTCCTGGCTAGTTTAATTTTAAGTCTTCATGTAATCGACTTAAAATTGAATGAACTTCATCTTCTTAGGAAAGAAATTGACAAAAACCAACCCCATTTAACCTTTAACGAAAACTACCCGGTTAAATTTTGCGAGCTGAATTTTTTGGGAGGAGATATATAGCCAACAACTGTTGAACTGGCAATAATACTGTTTACGTTCTTTAAAGTATATATTTTGAAATAAATTTGTTTTAAAAAGTGATAACTCATGGAACAGCAAAGATGTGTCCACCCATTACGACTAACTTATTTTAATGCATAACTTATAGAGATTGTTTACATTCCAATATTTTAGAAAAGACTAATAGAGAGGGTGCCACAACAACCTTTCCTCCCGTGCACCGGCAAATGAAATTTTGTGATTAATTCGCGTGTTTGACAGTAAAATTTGGAACATTTTTAATAAAAACAGTAAATTTTACCTCAGAACGGACAAATGTTCAGATAATTTTTGAAAAACCCACATTTAATGCCGGTATTTTTATTACACATTATGGGCAATATTTAAATCTATGCTAACAAGCGGCGTGGCGCCTACCTATTGTGAATAGCAATAGTTTAACAATAGTCTGACTTATGCTGTCTGGCTTGTAGGTAAATTGCGGTGAATTGCATAATAAATAGACGACCTTATTTTTATAAAATGTAAGCTTCATCAATAGAATATCTTGCTTTTGATGTTACTCTGGTGCGATCAATATGTCTTCAAACAAAAGAAAGTTTTTGAAAGTCTTCAAGAGAAGGTTGAAATAATCCAGTACACGGAAAAAACAAACTCAGTGTTAGAGTATTAGCCGAAAAATTATGTGTAGGAAAATCTCAAATACGCGGTATTTTGAGAAACAAGAGCGATCTTAACAAGCGATTCGCAGAGACAGGGAACATGAAAGAGAAAAAGTAATTTGCGAAAACTGAGGGTGCTGCCATAGACCAAATTGTCTACGACTGGTTTTGTAAAGTACGCTCCAAAAACATTCCAATATCCGGTACAATAATAAAGGAAAAAGCACAAGAAATTGCGAAGAATCTAGACGATGATGGTTTTAAAGGATCAAATGGATGGTTGGAGAAGTTCTGTCAACGTCATATCTCTTTCAAATCCATCTGTGGCGAAGCAGCGGCTGGACACTTGAATTCAGGTAACTGATTGGCGGACGAAATTATGTGCTATTATCGAAAACTACGCACCGAGAGACATTTATAACGCCGATGAAACGGGACTCTTTTTCCGCGCCTTGCCAAATAAAACGTTTTCTTTAAAAGGCGAAACATGTGCTAGCGGGAAAGCGTCCAAGGAGAGACTCACTATTTTACTTTGCTCCGCTATGAATGGAGAAAAAGAAAATGCACTGGTGATTGGAAAAAGTAAAAAACCCCGTTGTTTTAAAGGATGAAGCGTGGAAAAATTGCCACTTAAATGGTACTATAACAAGAAAGCATGGATGACAAGGGATATATGTCGGATTGTTTGATGAAATTTGACCGAAAAATGCAAAGGCAAAACCGAAATGTACTTTTATTTTTGGATAATGCTGCATCTCACCCAAAACTGGTGTTAAAAAATGTAAAAATAATTTTTTTACCGCCAAATACGACATCCCATTGCCAGCCATTAGACCAGGGCGTGATTCAAAATTTTAAAAACCACTACAGAAAGTTTTTAATTAAGCGACTTTTGTCATCCATAGAGTATTCTGAATCTACCGAACAATTGGAGAAATCCATGAATATTGTAAGTGCCTTGATTTGGATTGTTGCTGCATTGAAAAAAGTCGAATCCAAGACCATCAGTAACTGCTTCCGCAAAGCTGGATTCGACTAAATTCTCGAGGAAAACGTTATCGGAATTATGTAGAAACATCAATGTATTCTCTTCCGACTTAACTTCATATTCAGAAATTGTTGAAAGTTTATTCACGGAAAATCCTAACATTAAGTGTACGTGAGTGCATCAGTGAATTTCAAAATAGTGAGAACACTCAGAATTCATCTGACAGTGATAATGAAGAAATTATTTCTTTCAATATTAAGATCATTAAGAAAGCATATAAAATGTTAAGGGATATTGAAAACTTTTGTATGTTATCTGGAGATTCTATTTTAGGAGAAAAAATCTCAGAAGTTGCGTCTAAAACGGAATCTCAAATAATAAAAAATAATTAACTAGTTTAAGACAAACAACACTTGATATTTTTTTAAAATAGAAACTATTTATAAAGTAGAACTGTATCAAACTGTATATGTAGGCAGTATAATATTTTATATTAGGTAGTACATTTTTATTATATGCATATATGTATGTAAAAAATCTTGGTGTATACGTAGTAACAATTGTATTAATAATTTGTACTAAACATATTATTCTTTTACTTAAAAATAAAAATTTTTTTTTTAAATAAAATTACATTGGTATTTAACTTGTTCACTCCCCACAACGGACACATCCATACAACGGACATCTTTCTGTGGCACGGCTACTGTCCTTACGTAGTTTTTTAATAATAATTTTAAAATCTTATCAAGTCATCCCCATATGACCCTTACTTTTTGATCAAAAATCGAAGACAATTGGATAAATAGTTTTTTTGCTATGCCGCGGATAGACCGACGGAATTGAGAGAATTTTTTTGGCGTCTAGGGACCCTGAAAGCGAAAGATCTGAAAAAATATTGGAGGGTAATTTTTTCACGATTACAATACTTCATTTTTACGAGGAAAGTAATAAATAAAAATATATATGAGGTTTAACTTAATATTTTTTTTTACAAATTTTGTCAATTAAATGTGACAAACTATAATATTCTTCCGGCTGTGGAAAAGGGTAGTTTTGCAACGTCAAAAAAATCACCCTCCAGGTTTATTGCAGATCTCTGCGTTTTATGGTTCCTAGATGCCGAAAAACATGTTCTCTCATGTCTGTCAGTCTGTCTGTGCGCGGTATAGCTCAAAAACTACTTCTCCGATTGACAAATTTTGGTCAAAAACCAAGGATCATAAGGGGATGGTTACATATTGGTAAATACAAAATGGCGGCCTAGTGAATTGTTAAAAAAATATTACTAACTACTTATCCAATTTCCTTCAATCATCATAAGGATCATAAGGGGATGGTTACATATTGGTAAATACAAGATGGCGACCTAGTGAATTGTTAAAAAAAATATTACTAACTACTTATCCAATTTCCTTCAAATTTCGTACAAAAATCAAGTATTACGTAGGAATAAATTGGTAAAGTTTTGGTACGAATCGAAGAGGGCGAAACAAAATGGCAAAAAATCGGCTTGAAAAAACTACTTATTAGATTGATTTCAGATTTTGTACAAATAATTAGCTGGGGTATAGAGATGAACTAGTAAAATTATGATACGAATTCGGAATACGGAACAAAATGTTTGTAATCGTGAAAAAACCTCCCTTCCAGGTTTTTACAAATCTTTACGTTTTAGGGTCCCTAGATGCCAAAAAACATGTTTTCTTAATTCTGTCGCACAGTGGGGCAGGATTCATGAAATATGTAGAAAGGTTTTTGGGGATAAAACAGATATTTTTGAAGGTAAATTCATACATTTGAAAGTGAGTTTTATAGAACAATGGAGATTTTTTTAGAAATATGTATATTATATAGGGCATTTTGTATAGGGTGATTCACAGTGGATATTTTGTTAGAAGTATCTGGAAATCGACTTATCCAATATTTTTCGTTTTTGATATATGGCTATAAAAGTCCCTAAACTACTTTCTAAAAATATTTTTTCTATCACTGCAGTGTTGCCAGTTCTAAATAAAATTTACAACAATGTTAAATTGAAATTATGTAATATACCCTATACGAATCTTCAACTGTTTTTGAAATACTGAGAGTTAAGAAATTGCCATTTTCTAACTTTGAGATGTTGTAAAATCTAACAGGCGTACTTAGAGCTAAACGGTTTGTCATACCCATCTTACCTTTTTAAAAGTTATTTAAATTAGATCAACTTCATTTTTGCCGGCACCTGTCAAATTTCCAACTAAAAGTTAAATGATGCTATTCGGTGGCTATGTAAGAATGTATTTAGATTACTATAAAAAATATTTGCGAAACTTATTATTATTATTATTAGTATGCCTGATATACAAGCTATTCAAAACAACCGAAATTATGTTCAAATAATTTACCTTTAGATTTAGTTTACAATTTATAAATCAATTAAGAAAATAATCTTCATCTGACACACACTTCAGGTGTTTCGACATGAACTGGAGAGGGTCGTAAAAGTTCCACAGCTTCCTTTGGAAGGAGAGCAAGTCTCTATTTAGGAAGTTTTCTCTTACTTATTATGAGAGTCTGAGGATCAAAGCAAAAAATTGAAAACATCTTCATTGGATGCTGTCCGACTACTTTTTCGATTGATGTTCTCTTAATTTCTTAAAAGTCCTTGTTCCGCGCTTTGTTGCCAATAGGATAATTTCAGACCCATGGATAAGAAACTTATGTAGTGTCGGTGGCATATTATACCATGGGTACGTACTTCAGAACGAAATAATTAGCATTTCTTTTTAAATTTTTCTACATCAATTTCATGATCACTTGATATCACAATCAGTATAAAATGGGGTTGTTCAATAAGTTTTAAGTCCACTGTAAGAATTTCAACAGAAATGGAAGAATTTTTAAAAAACCGCCTGGCCGTGTTACCGTCATTGGTATTGCCAAATCCTGGTTTTGGCTTGTCAACGATCAAACCAACTCATTCTTTAAACTGAGCTTGATTATGTTTTTTTTGTTTCTGAAACAATCTCTTTATCCAAACCTCTTATTGCCATTTTTGAACAGACAGTTTATATGCCAAAGGAAGAAGACATTCGAAGAACCGTATCCACCCCATATAAACCGAAATTTCAAACACCAGATTTTCGGGTTTTATTAGACCTTAGAAGTTTATCTATGTCATTAAAATCTCTAGATGTAGCTCCACATATGTAACACTTTTGTGTAGAGGTCGTTTCAAACTCCAAAATTTTGTAATTTAAACTTTGTAAGATCAACAGTAACAAAAATATCCATTTAGTAATTTATAATGGGACATCTAGTACATTTTTTTGAGTAATTTATCAATTATTTTAGAAACTACTCATAACAACGTCATGTTTAATTAAGAACATTTTCACAATTTTCAGCAGTTCATAGATTTGGCAAAGTTCAAATAATTCAAAATGGGACAAAAACGAGCAAAAATCTACATTAAATTGTATGAATTTAGGAAACATAATATGTAATTAAATCAGCCGTATGTGCCTGGATTCATAACTAAATATCTTTGTGTTTTCAAAATTGTATTAAGTGGATGCGAATTTTTGACACACACCATTACAATTTTTTTCTCTATTCCAACAATCGCGTAATATAACCCAAAAATGACAGAAATAATAATTTACTTATCTGATGTTAGCAATGTTACTTTTAGAATAAATATAAACAACTTATCGCACAATCAATTATAAAAAATAAGAAAATATACCAGCACAGGTAAACCAAATTATAAATTGTTTTGACAAGCTTTACAACAAAATCTGTTTCTAAGCAGCGGTTACCGGTTCAGGTTGGATAAAAATCAAGTGCTTTCCCAACCTAATAAAAAATAATGTTATTTTAATATTGTTTTAATAAATAAGTTTATAAGACGAGGTAAAGTTTTTGTAGACAGTTTCTTGCGTTCTTTAAAGATGAAATTTTCACACAGAAAAAAAATAGTATGAGAGAAAAATATGGCTCTCTTAGCTGGTTGCACAAAACTTTAAATCACGTAATAAATTTATTTGACTTTTAGAATCATTTTTGACATTGCCACTCTTAAGTGGTCTGTTACGCTCTGAGTTGTCTGAATAGTTAATGATTGGTTAAATGTTTTGTGCAACCCGCCATCTATCGTTCGTTTTCCAAAAACCGCTAAAGATATGGACGCAGAACAGTGGAGGAAAATGCTTTTTTTGTAAAACGGAAACGTATATATAATGTTGTTTTGCGAGACCACGTGGCAGGAACTTGCAATCGACTTTTTTAAAAATATTTTTTTAAAACAAACTCTTATTTAGAAACTATTGAGCTAAAAAGTAAAAAATAATAAAATTTACTAAAGCTTGTTTTTAAAAAGATTGTTTACGTTTGTTTTATTTTCTACATTTTAGCATTATATTTACGCACTCTTTTTAGTTTTGGAGCAAGCAAAACTTTGTAATATTTTTTGTAACACCAATAATAAAAAAGTTTCCCCACATTTCAAATTAATTTACGCGCCCTGTATAAGATATTCATGATTTTTTTTACTCCAGCAAGTTCTTGAAAATTGGATTACAAATTCTGAACTCGAAAGACAGACATACGAAGAAAGCAAGTTAAATAGAAGCTTATAAAAACCAATTTGCCAAACGGAGATAAATATTCATCAAAAACATTATTAGGACCTCACCAAGGGCTCGTGAATTAACCTTGGGTTTCTATTAGTTTTTTCAACACACTTAATTTTTTATACCATGCGAAGAAAATTAACCACAATATTTTTTTAGTTGGACACAGACAGATCGTAAACATCTCTGCAATATAAAGCTACACGACCCTGTATGTTAACAGAAATATACAATAGTTTCACATATGTACGTATTAGCATATTACATACCGAGAATGGTAAGGTAATGGTAAAGTGCTTAATACAAACGGGAAAGATTACTGCACTTTAAAATACAGAGTGGTGCGTTGTCTTAGTTTTAAATAACAAAACTAATTATTGTCGATTTGAACCTCAAATCTCATATAATATCTGTCACCGATAAATACAAACAATAAAAAACGTAAATGTATTACTACCACGCGGGTTGAGTGGAGTTAAAGGTATATTAAAGTTTTTTTTTACTTAAATAAGAAATCTGACTTAAATATCAGTTAATTTAAAGCCATAATATGTAAATAAAATGTAGTGAAACAAAAATACAAAATTTGTATGCAGATTCACACCACTAAAAAGAAAAAAATACATATTATATTGAGCTTATAGCCTAATATAAAAATAAAAACAATTAAATCACGCCAATCATTGATTTATACTAATATGAAGAGAAAACTATTGTTATATGTATTACAGTTAATTGCTTCTACAGTTAATTTATGATATTTGGCCCGACCCTCCATGTGTTTTTCCACGATAAATCCCCAGATATTATCATCGAGTTCCTTATTCCATCGTTTTAAAAGAGGGTTTACGGTAGATACTCGATTTCAAAATTCGGGACATTGTTTCCCACGACGCTAAGATGTTCTCCCTAGAGACCAATCATCGAGGTTTTTCTGGTAGAGTAATTATTGCATTTTTTTGCAGAAATACCAAAATCTCTTTTGAGAATGTAGGATGGCGGCTTTTGCATCACAATTTAAGAGCCACCAATCAGAAGCCAGCTAACACTCGCGGTCACTAGGGTTAGTGACCTCTACATACACACATGCATTACGCCCTAGAATCAAAGCCGCGCTCGCGGTCAGATGGTTATGACATTGGTCACAAGCAGACAACTATTCTATCTATTAGCGACGGCAGCTTGAATGTCTGAAGACAAATTTTCGTTTACACGAACGAGGTTGTTAGTTATTAATTAACGTAAATGACTAAGTATGCTTACAGTCAATATATATTTTTAATTATTATGCTCAAAGAGGTTTAAATGTACTAACATATAGTTAATTACTTCGGAGAGACGTCAGTACAATTAACATAAAACTGGTATTAAGGTAGTGATTTGTAGTATTTTTTAGTTACAGTTTTCTGCGATGTATACAAAACCCGCAAGAAATTCAAAACCAACAACATTTTTTTACTAACTTGGCTTACTTTTAGAATAAAAGGAAGCGAACTCAAAAACATATCAATGAACCTCTCGTATACAACGCTAGCCTTATACAACACTTATACAATGAGAACCCGAGTTGAGCAATTTGTTCTATGTATTATACAATTTCCTACAGCACACGCAAACAAATTATTTTACGATGTGCCTGTAAACAGGTGGAGTAACTATAATATTAATTCAGGTACTTTTGTGGTTATGCCTTCAAGTTACTAAAAATCAGTAGTGGAAAATATGCTTTAGGTATACTATTTAGAATCTACGAAAAAAACCTTTAAATGTGCTGAATCGATACCTTGGTTACGCATCACTCTATTACAAGCTTATTTAGGTACCTGAAATCAAAATATCCTTAAAATATTTGAAAAAAATATGATTGAAATCTTGAATTTCAAAAATATACCAATTTTAACAAGTTGAATAAAGTAGTAGGTATATTTTTTCAAATTAATGGATATTTTGGGAACACATGACATTACGCACACATTTTCTATATAAATTGGTAAAACTGATAAAATTGCAATTTCTGCAGATTTTACCAAATCTACGCGACTTTTTCGTGCATACCACGGATTTTTTTCACTGAACCTGCAATATTCGTTTTGCCACTAGAAAATTCTGTATCATCGGGAAATCGATAATGGCCTTATGCCAAAGTATTAGGAGAACCAAGAATAAAATATCGCTTATCATCAGAATATCTCTAATTCCTTTAAAATCACACGTTGATATTTGTCTAAATACTTTTATATAATCGACTTCGACGATATCAAAATGTATATCTAGATCAAAGATGTAGATACGCATTTTTACCAGTCACGCATTTCAAACATTCGGTATACCTTTCGCACGCTTTTTAACATGTCCGCCAACATTATTACACTCGTGGTCTGTTATTAGCAATAAATTCACATGTAACTGCTTTTATACATGATCTATAATAAAGTGGTCCAATAACGCTATTCGAGAATTTATTGTTACTAAATTATTTTTTTCAACCATTTACAGTCGTTATTTAGTTCTTCGAAATTTTTAAAATCTGGGAATTTAACCGAAAAATCAATTGGGGTGAATTTTAGCCGAGAATCGGCAATGTCTTGCTCGATTAGCATTGTTTTTCCGATATACAGGATACAAAATACTCCACAAAAAAACATTTCCGGTCATTATTCTGAATGATAAGAACTGCTGATTGTCGACCTATATCTTCTGGTAATGCTATAGATATAGGATAAAACTCGTAGGGGCTATATTTCTTAATGTTTACTCTAAGAATTTTACCCACTGAAGCGCCAACTCACTATATTTTTCCTTAAACTTACATAACTTTACTATCATTATGTGAATAAATAATCATATAAAACACTCAGACCTGTGGAGCTTTCAATCACAGCAGAATGGTTACCTTATTAAACAAACTCAAAAGTAATTCATTGATGTCGGCAGCTGAAATAAAAAAAAGCTAAATTGTAGCCTACAGTGAGTGCCCACTCCCGTTGTCAAGAGTGTCATGTTGATATCCCAGATATCGCTTGGGTATCTCATTCGCTATCTCAACAACACAAGAACTAGGTAGCTGAGTATCTAAACAGAGTACAAAGACACATCTATCAATAATTATATCTGTTAAGGTAAATATGGAGTTGTTCGGTAATTATTTCTTACAGTACCACAAGAAAAACAATACAACACCACGACTCTACAGGTCTGAGTGTTTTATATGATTATTTATTCACATATTTATAGTAAAGTTATGTAAGTTTCAGGAAAAATATAGTGAGTTGGCGCTTCAGTGGGTAAAATTCTTAGAGTAAACATTAAGAAATATAGCCCCTACGAGTTTTATCCTATAAACTGATGATGATCAAAGATTAAATATTTTACCTATTGATGATGGGGCCTGGCTGAAACGTTGAATGTTCTGACTTCAAATAGGGGATACCAAATATCATCATTCTATTCTAGACTATTTATGCTAAAACAAACTTTAATTTTTTTATTTTTCTAAAAATTAAAATTTTACTTTGTCAATTTTAGTAACATCTTCATTTTTTTTTGCTTTAATCGGTACTAAGCAGTTTTATATTTAAAACTATTTTTATTACTGCGTGTTTGCAATATTTGCAGTAAAAATGTTTTTTTCATTTGTGCAAACTGAAAAAAGAATGTTATTCCAAAGATGTTGTAAATGTTTACTTGAATTATTGAAACGAGAAGTCTGGGTGAAGCAAATATAGTTTCATATTTAAATATGCTATTTTTAGATAGTTTTATTCCATTAGTTACTAATAATTTAGTATGCAGCTACCTTGTATGTTGAATTTAAAAATACTGAGAGTTTAGGGGACCCCAATATTTTATTATAAAAGTAACAATTCAAGCACAAAAATATTGTGTTCTTTTTGCAAGTGGCTGTTACACTTAGTCATTTTTTTACTTAGTTTAGATTAACATTTTGAATAATCAGGAGGGTAAAATCATTTATACCAGAAAATCAATACTGCGATAAAAATAACAGAACTTATATGGTAAGCTACTACGCGAATCTTATTAGGTAATACTTTTGTGCTGGTTCTCTAATAAACTGGTGAATGCAGAAACTATATTTTTCTTAGTATACTCTGGCGAAGGCTGATAGTGTTTACTACGTAGGGTTAGGAAAAAAATAAGAGGTAGGAAGTCGAAAATGTGATCATTTAATAGGGCTTTCTTAAAATCGAAAAAAAGTATTGGGGGATTTTTACGATTATTATTTTTCTCATAATAAACGACTACTTTCAAGAATTTTTAGATTTTTTTCATATTTAGTAATTTGTCAACTAAGAATTATTTTGTTCGGTGTGAAATTTCGAAATCGGCAGTGTGTGATCGGTTAGAGATACAAAAAGACCAATCGAATACATACAATGTATTTTTTTACCGGGATGATTCTGGTCGAAACAGTTTGATATAGATGAAAAATAACATAAAAAAGATGTCCGTTTTTTTTATCGTTTTTATAAAATACTTGGCCGAAAAAACGAAGACACTTTTTTTTGTTGCCTACTCCAATATTGCTATCTTATAGACGGGTACTAAATAGATATAGTTAGTTATATAACTCATAACACTACTCAGCGTATTAAAAGTGGAAAAATAAATTATTAATTCCGGACTGCAGAACTCTTGTAGTCTGAAGATGATATATTTTTTAAATAGGAAATTTTAATTTTTTTTCGTTTATTGTGGAGTTGAACTGAAAAACTTGTTGATCTAGTTATTATATAAAACTTATTTAAAACATTCATAAATTTGCAGAAATATATAACATATTTCGTGTGTATTTGTCCATGTTACTATATATTACTTGAATTTCTTAATACACGTGCGCAGATATATTCATTATTTTTAATTGTCATTTGCATTTCCTCTTATGCAAACCAAAAAGAAAAGTTGACTATTTACATATCCTTTTCTACATCCATGAGTCCTGCATTCTGATTACCGTAGCTGCGGGTATAAAATATTTTTAAAATCCTTGCGGGGTAATGAAAGTATTTTTTTATGAGCAGGAAAGAAACGTGCTCACAATACGAAAAATCATAAAACTGTCTTTTTGCATTAGTTCGTACGTAAACTACAAACGAATGTTGATTATTTAGAGGGTATTTTTTTGAAATATATATAAATCCCGCGTTCTGGATTCTAAACATGTAGTTATAACATCGCTTCCCAATGCTACTTTTTATATTAAAAACATACTTTTTCCAGGTTTCCAACCAGTTTTTATTGAGAATCCGAAGAGTCAACAACGTTTGGAGTTTTCTAATAGTTGTTATAAGTCCGAAGGAGGTTTGAAAAGACGGTCAAGAATGTAAAAAAAGGCATGTTGACAGCAATGTCACGTCAGTTTCAAGAAAAAAGATATGGGTGGGCGCTTCAGCCACTAAAATTCTTAGAAGTTAACATTAATAAATATATCCCCACGAGCTTCGTCCTATATCCAATTACCAGAATATATAGTAGAAAATTAGCAGTTTTTATCATTCAAAATAGCAACGAGAAATGTTTTTATGGAACATTGTGGCAGCTCTGTAACTTGTAGATTGGAAAAAAATGCTAACGAACAAGCCATTACCAAAAGTATGAGAATCACCTAAATTTCACCGGAATGATATCCGGTTAAACTCCTAAATATTAAAAATTCTGACCTAAATAACATATTACTAAATGTTTATGGTTTAGAAAAAATATTTAGTAACAATAAATGCGCGAATATCGTTGTTGGACCACTTTACTATAGATCATGTGTAAAAGCGGTACATGTGAACTTGCTGCTAATAACAGACGAAGATTTAATAGTCACTAATGTCTAGAAATGTAGCTCGCTTAGTATCAAGCCAAATAAATAGTCATAAGTGCCCCAAAATTCTTATGCGATGATTGTTTATGGATTGTAATATGGAAATATTATTTCTGGAAAAATGCTAAAATTTGAAAATTTTGAAAAAAAAAAACTTAAAATCCCCTGTGTAGTATATGCCGATTTTGAAACCATCTCAAAACCTTTACACCATAATATGGAAATAGATTTGGAAAACCCGTATTATTAGAGCCATATTCTTTTGCTTACTACATAAAATGTACTATGACGAGGCGCATTGGTCCACAAATAAAGTTTGTTGAATGTTTGGAAAAAGACTGTAAAGATATTTATTATAACGATATAAAGCCTATTTAACAATGATTCCTCTTACACGAACTGGGTGAATTTAACAATAGCATAATTTTCCATATTTGTGAAAGACCATTTCAGAAAGACCACGAAAAAGTTAAAGATCATGACCACTTAACAGGTAAATTTCTAGGTGGTGCTTTTTCTATCTGCAATTTAACTTCAAAATCTCAAATTTCATCACGGTTTTTTCCACAATCTGTCTTTTGATTTTCAACTATTCATATTTAGTTTTAGATTTTTATAGCTGCAGCTGCGCAGGTATACACCAGTCCGGGATTGAGTTATCTTAGTATGCAAAAAATCTGTAATATAAAGCTAGACACCGATATAGACGTGCTACATTTTCTGCAAAAGGGGATTCGGAGTGGTGTTAGTCAATGCACC
Source organism: Kuschelorhynchus macadamiae (assembly GCA_030620095.1). Classification (NCBI taxonomy): domain Eukaryota; kingdom Metazoa; phylum Arthropoda; class Insecta; order Coleoptera; family Curculionidae; genus Kuschelorhynchus; species Kuschelorhynchus macadamiae. The sequence continues at coordinate 70,262 of JAUTXW010000800.1, forward strand.
CTCCTCCCTACCTATTACTCTACAATCGAAACATAATTTATCATGTATCTTGATGCCACAAATCTATATGGGGCTGCAATGTCGCTATATTTACCAACAGAGAATTTTAACTGGTTTTCAAAAATTTTAATTTCATCGACATACCAACAAATTCTAACAAAGGGTATATTATCGAGGCAGATCTTGAATATTCACAGCATTTACACGACAAACTGTACCCTTCTGCCCTGGATTCACTGTGCACAAAACTCCAAATGTAAAATTCCAAAACGCATACCTAAGTTAATGAGTAATGCTGCTACTCATCAGTGCGCCGATCCGATGGGATGAGTCCCGATAGGATGAAAGTATTTGTACAACTACTATGTGTCTATAAAAACTTAAGGTAAATGATATAATTTCTTATGCTTGCTTAAATAATATTGTTTATATTATGTATCGAAACATTCCGTAGACAGACTAGTCTACATGTTGAGGTATATAATTATATTAAATATTTTCTTCAATTAATTTAAAATTAAATATTTTTATTCAGTTGCGAAAAAGCCAAAAAAAAGATTTTTATTTTCTCAATCTAAACGCAACAAACAATCTGAAAACATTTAAAAAAAACTTACAATTGTGGTAGTAAAAAAATTTTCCAGCGAAAACTGCTTACACCAAATATAAAAACACTTATCAACTTAAAAAACAAAGCATTTCGTAGGTTTAAAAACCTTAAAACCTTTGGCAGTAAACAATATCATATTGATCTAAAAAATTACCTTCATACAGCCATTAAAGCTGAGAAATCAGCTTATTACAGCTTTGAAATTAATAGTTGGAAAATGGAAGATTATTTCTGGAAAAAATATATCAATACCTGAAGAATTGAGAGATCCTGGCCATATTAATGACTCTTTACTTACTAATATCCCTCATGTCAGGGTTGACCAATCTACCTTTGACACTGTCCAGAATGCCGCAGCTGACTGGGAACCATTTCAGATTCACTTGGTTGAGATTTCTGATGTTTTTGACTGTCTCACATCCATTAAGAGCGGTGCCACTGGTGTGAATATACCATCCAAATGTTGAGCCTGTGTTCCCCATTGTTTGCTACCCCTAGCTAATATAATGAAGTTTTCACTTGAAACAGGAACTGTACCAGACTTATGAAAACAAGCACTCATAACCCCAATCCCTAGAGAACTAGAGAATAGAGAACCCTACTGTGAACGATCTGCGACCAATAAGTGTCTTGCCTACTGCTTCTTAGATATTGGAAAGGATTGTCGAGAATCAGCTATTTTCTTTTGTCACCATGCTAAATATCCTTCCCAAATTACAGTCAAGGTTTAGACCTTAACACAGCTGTGCTACTTCTCTACTTAAAATAACAAGTGATATTACAAAATACTTGGATCATAGTAATTGTTGTCCGCTTGTCTTGATTGACATGACTAAAGCGTTTGATTCTCTAAACATCGACTTATTGTTGTCTAAACTGGCTTCTTTAAATATCGAAGCTAATGGATGGCGAGATTGTAGTATTAGGTTGGGAACTGGTGGAGTCCGTTGTCCCCCAGGGCTCAATCGTTGCTCCTTTACTCTTCACTCTTTTTATTTCTGACTTTGATGGTGTTGCCAATATACCTGGAAATACCATTGAAGAGGGTTGAGAATAGTTTGTTGGCTGTTAGTGAGGACCTGGCTAGAATTTCGCAGTGGGCATTGAGCAGCTCCCTCATAATTAATCCCAGAAAAACACAGGCAATAATGTTTCCCCGAACAGAATTGGACCTTGATAACGTGTTTATTAAAAGTGATAACACCCCTATTGAATGGATGGATGAGATGAAGAATTTGGAGTTATATATGGACAGGAGGTTAACTTTTAACAGTCATGTCAATACAGTCTCCCAGAGATCATATTTGAGGCTGAAATATCTCTATGAATTTAAAAGCTTGTTTCCGACCTATGATAAAAAAATAATTACTGAGTGTCTGGTTCTATCAATTCCAGGATATTCAGATGTTATCTATGGCCCATTCCTTACAAACTTTAACAGTACAGGATTCAGAAAATCCAAAACAAATGTATTAGATACATTCATGGTCTGACACGTAGAGATCAGTTAGTATGTTGCTGAGACATATGGCTGTAATATGGGTCAGAGGAGGACTTTACATGTGAGCTGCCTAATCTACAAGAATGTACATCTTGTTAGACCATCTTAAATTAACGATGCTTTGGTGAGGCAGGAATAAATTTACCAAGTCAATACAAGGAATAGGCAAATAATTGATATACCCAGACACCACACAGATTTTTATAAACCCTGTTTCTACTACTTGGCCGCTCATTTGTATAACCTTTTTCCTGATTATTTTCTGGTTGGATTTATTACCTTTAAACATAAAATTAGAGACTATTTAATTAATTCACAGCAAAGCCTGTAATAATTTATTATACAATTGTACGTATGCCTGGTGGTTATTAAAACACGCTCTGCGGTACGACATTCGTATTTGTTTTTATACTTATTCAATAGATATTCGTAGTTGTTTTTTATACTTATGCAATAAAAATTATTATTTTGTTTATTTCTTTATTTAATTTTCAGTTTTTTCCTGACCGAAATGTGATATATTAAGAAAATATTATATTAATATATTAAGCCTCCCGAATGCAATAAAAAATTGTTCTTGGGAAAACCCTCAATTTTTATTTCATTTATGTATGTACTTTTTAATTTTATCTTATCTAACCTAACCTTTTCGCTAAATAAACCTATAATTTAGATACAATCCAAAGCACGTCGCTAACCTAACCTAATCGAGCTTAACCAAACCAAAACTAACCTAAAAAACAAGCGCTTACCTTGTGGAAATAAAAATGATTCTCTGAAAAAAGTTTTTATTAAAACAATCCGGATATTCAAATTTAATCGAGTTTAACCAAACAAACTCTAACCTGACCATTAAAAACTACCGGTTAGTTCTTAACTTAGATATTAATTTAGAGTAAGAAAACAAAATAGGCGCAAAAATAAATCTAAAGCGACACCACTCGTTCTGATTGAGCTTAACCATGCAATAATGTTACAATTAATGTGGAAATAAAAATTAGGATTGTCTGCAAGACAGTTGTTATTGACACAGTGCTGAGGCTTTATACAATCCTATTTAAAGCTAATGATATAAGTAAGGTACACCACACAGATCTAAAACATAGAACAAAAGATTATTTTGAGAATATATTACACTTCGACTGGGAAAAAAAAATAAAAATAAATAAAATAAAAATTCGGGCTTTCCGCAGAGTTTTTATTTACATTTGCAAGGCTTTATAGAAGCAAAAAAAATATTTTGGGAATACATATTTCGGCTATAAAGAAGTAAAAATAAATAACTAAACAAAATAGAAATTAGGGAATTATGCAGGCATTTTTTTATTACCATATTCGGGAAAAAAAAATTGTGAATATTACATTACGGCTAAAAAAAAGTTGAATAATTTCACATTTCGGCTAACCAAAAATTCAAAAGTAAATAAATAAAATAAAAATTGGAGATTATCGCATTTTTTGTATCATGATATTTGGGAAACTTTATAGAAGTGAAATTTGAAAAATATTAATAGGCGACCTCATTCCAAGTGACAAATTCACCTTAAATCATTAACAAAAGTATTCCAAAATTTTAACCTATTTAGAGTTACATCGGTATTCTGGAAAATGGAGTGTTTTGATTAGAAGGATATAGGCAATAGTGAAAAAATACGTTTACAGCGAGTTTCATGTACATACTGAAGAAGGTTAATCATTAGCTAACTTAAAAGTTTGTATACACATATGTGCTAAATTGTTTTGTTTTCAAGGTGTTAAAATTTTAATTATTTTTGTCTCGTACATTTCTTGAGGTATTCGATTCAAATTTGGCACACCATAAACAGTAATTAAGGGCTATAAAAAGGCGATAATAAATTGCAGAAAATTATACAGGGTTTGGCTGTAGTCACACGTTTGGTAAAAATGTCGGATTTCCTGATTTATGTTATACATTTTAAATCCTTATGATTTTTTTGAGGTCTTTCACAGTTTTCAAATAATTTAGAAAAATTGATTGAAAAGCATGAATATTTTGAATGGTTTTCGCTTGTAATTTAAATAATAAACGCTTATTCTAAAACTATTAAAAATGTTCATGTTTTTAAACACATTTTTCTAAGTTACTTCAAAACGGTGTAAGCACCATAGAAGAGTATCGTTCGTTTTCCAAAAACCGTTAAACATATGAATGCAGAACCAGGTCAGTTAAATGGTGGCAGTTGTACATTTAAAAGTGCATTTATATATCGTTAAGAAATTTCAAAAATTCCGAGGACTTTTGAAGATATTTGTGAAAATAACGAAAAAAAATTTTGTTTTTATTTTTTTTGTGACTGAAATGAATGAAAAATAATCTAGAATAAATTTTACATTAGTGTTACAATTTTTGGCCCTCTATAAAACTGTAACTTCAAATTTTAGAAAATTAACAACATTTCGAGGTGACCGCATTTTTTAGCTGAGAAAGGATAATCTTATGTTGAAATCTAAGCTGGAAAAGATGTAAATCGTCTCAAAAGTCGATTTGAAAATGAAGAGATAAGGAAGCGTAATAGTAATATAATGATGGGACTTCCAAACGGGCCCAATATTGTCGAGAATATTAAAAAAATTGGATTACCTTGATGTACAGAAGTTTGAAGTCTACGATCCCAACAAGTAAGAGATGAAATAATTCAGAGGAGAAAAATGAAGGGCACTCGGGATGTGGTATCTTGGGTGATGAGAAGAGCATTTACCTTTATGAAGATTTAAGCAAGGAAGTAAGAGAGCTATTTGTTAGTGCAAAAAAAGTGAAACCAAAAGGTTTCAAATATGTCTGGTGTAAAAATGGCAAGGTTTTTGTTAGAAAATCAGATTCGGCTATTATTAGAGTTACCACCAATGAACAAGTTGATGCAATTTTAAAAAATTCTTAAAATAATGTGTCGAGCGTTTTGTATAACCCGATATGCCTTTTCGCGCTCTTGCTTCTATGGCTCTGAAGTCAGTTCTTAATGATTATAATAACAATTTTGGTAATGTTATGGTATGTGACAATCTGGACAACATAGGGTATTTTAAAGGCTCAGTGAACTGTATTAACTTACTTCATTTAAATATTAGAAGCTTAAACAAGAACTAGAATAATTTTATATTATTTTTGGAATCTTTAAGTAACGACTTTGACAATGTAGTTTTATCTGAAACAAACATATTAAACCCTAAATATAATTTTAATCTCAAGGGATATGATATATTTTTATAATGAAAGTAAATTAAACAAATGTGATGGCTCCGTCATTTTTTGCAAGTCTTTTAGTGAAAGAAAGTGTAATATTGCAGATTGGTGATTATACATTTTTGAGAGTTACTCTTGTAAAAGTCGAATCAACAGTATGCGTTATTCCCTACTATAAATCCACGTCAAGGGATTCAAGTGATTATTTAAATGCCTTGGGTATTTTGCTCAGAGATGGTCTATTTTCGTGCTTTAATATTGAGCTTTTCGTTGAAGATATCAATATAAATTTATTGGATATTGGTTCTTTAGTTGTTGATAAGTATTTGCATTGTTTCAATAGTTTTGGATATCTCAGCTTGGTTAATAAACCAACTAGAATACAAGGACTTCGTAGTACGTGTATTGATAATATTTTCATGAAGTCTAAGAAACGTCTAAAGAACAATCTAATTATACTAAACAGTTCTGTCTCTGACCATCGTTCACATTTATTTAATATAAACCTAGGGAATGATGGTATAGACAGTTCATGTGCCAAAAGAGTTATAAAAACTACAAACAATATTGACTACAAAAAAATTAAGAGTTTCCTTGAAAATGAAAGTTGGGAATCCATCTTGCTAAACCAAAATTCTAATAGTGCTTCTGAGTTCTTTTTGGATGTCTTAAAAAATTATATTACTGAGGCTACTACTACAAAGCTTATTCCTAATAAAAAAATAAACCATGAATTACATCTGGTCTATCTATTAGAACTAGGGACAGGCTTCATAGAATTTCAGTTAGGGACACTAATAATATTATTGCGCAACAAAACTACAAGAAATATAGGGATACATTGAGTCAACTTATTAGGAGATCCAAGGAAACATACTTTAAACATAAATTGGAAATCGTTAATCACGATCTTAAAAAACTTGGAATATAATAAAAGAAGTTACATAAGACACAAACTCTCAAAATAATATTGCTTTTGTCCTTGATAGTGATAACAAAGAGATAACAGACCAAAGAGAGATTAGAAATTTACTAAATACCTTTTTTAGTTCGACTGGTCCGAGGTTGGCTAGTGTGATTCGCAAACCCAGAAATATTCCGGATATCTTGTTGAGAGAGAATCGACTTCCCAACTCATTATTCCCAAACCCTATTACTAATGATGAGGTCATTAAGTCCATAAATTCTTTGAAAGTTTCATCCTCTGTTGACAATTTTGGTATATCAAATATGATTTTGAAATCAAACTATAAATCTCTTGTTTTACCTCTGAGCCATATTATTAATTTAATATTTAATAGTTATATTTCCAGACATATTTAAGAGGGCCACGATTGTGCCCTTGCATAAAGGCGGTGATAAGTGAACATCAACAATTATCGACCAACTGCTCTTACAAGTCCCGTTTGTAAAATTATTGAAAAGTGCATTAAGATTAGATTATGTAACTTTTTATCTCGTTATAATATTTTGTCTGATTCCCAATTTGGTTTTAGAGAGGGTACAGGCACAGAAAGTGCTTGGCATGAAGTTACTTCATTTGTGTTTCAAAAATAATTGTAAACCTCTAGCCATTTTTTTAGATCTTTCTAAAGTGTTTGGCACTGTGGATCACCATATTCTTCTAAAAAAACTTTAAATCATTGGTGAAAGGCGTGTTAATCTGTTTAAATCTTACCTAACTAATAGGGTCCAAAAAGTTAACCTGAACTCTTGTATAAGTTCTGAAAATAAGTTTGAATATAAAGTTCCAGTGCTTGGGCTTGTGCTATTCTCAATATATATTAATGACTTATCTAGATTGTGTCCTCTTACTAAAACTATATGTTTTGCGGATGATACCGTGGGGGAAGCGTTTTGAATGGCTGATAAGGTTACTACTCGAGTGAAAATGTGAATGGATCTTAATTCCCTAAAGTTAAATATTTCAAAAACCAATTTTATAGCATTCTCAATGAACAACAGGGGTTTACCGCATAACCAGCACATTAAAACTCATTTGAGCAATTGTATCTAAAGTGATCGTTCTTGCTCTGATACTGTTATATTAGTTGATAGCATTAAGTATTTGGGAGTATACTTCGATAGATTTTTTAGATGGAATATGCACTCAGATTATTTAAAAAATAAACTAAAAAAGCTTGTTTATAAATTCTATAAATTACGTAATGTTTTGGAAAGAAAAGTGTTGATAAATGTTTATAAAGTTCTGGCTGAGTCATGTTTAAATTATGACATAATTTGTTGGGATCTGCTCCCAGTAATGCTCTTGTCAACATCGTTATTGCTCAGAAACATATTTTAAAAATTATTATACTAATCGAGCATACTGTTGGTTTTTGGTAGTGGTTGAATGTTTTCTTCATGGTACATTTGGTTCTAACTGATTATGTGAATAGCAATTACTTTAGTTCTTTTTTAGGTGCATACACAGGCTATGTCCATCGTGCATCTTTCAAATGTATTATGTTCGCTTCTTTCTATAAGGTACCTAATAGTCTCTAAATAGAAAATAAATATATTACTTTAACCGCACTGAAACGTTTTGAACATAATAAAACAATTTCAATAAATCCAATTTAGTTTTTTTTATTTCTGTCACTGTCTACATAAGTTAATATAAAAATTAACAAAAATTTAGTAAGCAATAATTTTAAATTTATGGAGACGTAATACTAGAATATTCTAAATATTTATATTATATAAGCATAATAAGGCTAAGCTGCATAAATTCGTGCTAAAAGCACTCTACCTAGTGGAACTAGCTCAGTTTTATTACAAATGTGCACAGTAAAAATTTATGTTCATTTGAAAAAAATAAAGAAATAGGTTTAAAATGTATTACAGGTATATTAATGGTAAATTTAATATCACCTTCTAAAAAATATTTTGAGATGCATCCATCAGGAAGACACTATTTTTCAAATTCAGAACAAAAAGTTATGTTAATATGGTCAATTTAGAAAACCATCTTAAAAAATATGCAAGCTATGAACCAGGTTAAATTGCTTTTGGACCAGGCTACATGTTGAACTTGCAAGGTGATGTCATTTCGTTTGTCACTAATGCAGAATATAGCGGCGATATTTCTGGATCTTCCGCCGATATATAGTGAGTAGCAGCGAACACTAACATTATAGGCAGTTTTGTGGGCTCTATAAAACATTATTAGACAAATGATTGTATTCTTAGACTTCATGTTTTGAAAAGCAAATTTCTTTTCACGCTTTCTTAATATCCGTCTAATTAAACGTATAACCAATATTTGTTGAATTTATAACATTAGCAAATTTGATTATGCTTCAATTTGGCCAGTGCATTAGAGATAGTTGAAACAAAAATATGAGAACTTAACATGCAAAATGGATAAGAACCACTTTAACTTTAGCTACCACATACGTGAACTATAAGCTAACATTATACTGAAACTACACTAGTTCAATGATTTGCAATGGGCCTTTAAGATGTTCCTACGTTCAGCTGTTACTTTTCTCATTAGCATTAATATTTCTAAAAATTTGAGTTTACTGTGTTATACGATTCAAAACTGCAACGAGAACGTAAAATTTATTTTAATTTATTATTTCAAATAAAGCTAGAGAAGAATAAAAACAAGATTGTAATTCTTCGTTTTTTTTTACGAATACATTTCGAAGTACTCGGAATTTTCTAAATTTCTCAACGGTATACCAATGAGCCCTTAATTATGCAACTTTGCCCCCATTTAACCAAGCTTGTATCTGTCACCGTTTCTGAGATCCTAATGCTCGCATCTCGAAGTTGTAATTCCCTGTATATATACTGCTGGATTTTGCTATGACTTTTTAAAAAAAGCAATTTATCAAACGCGGATAAAAACATTTTTACGTCCTCACCAAAATCTCGCGATTAATCTTTGATTTCTAGGAGTTTTTGCCAACACTCGAAAATTAATTTTTTTTGTACCAAGCGAAAAAAATTAACCAAATTATTTTCTAATTGGACACTGACAGATACGTAAATATCTTCGGAATATACAGCTACTTTCCTCTTTGTAGAGGATGTAAACAGAAATATAAAATAGTTTCACATATGTATGTGTTTTATGATGGCCCAATGTTTCATTGAATTGAAAATATATTCTTGGATAAAGCTATTTGTACGAATAGACTGGCTGCTAGTCTAAGTTACGCGGTGATTTCAGGGAAGACATACAAGGGGCCCTATGACACTCAGGTACTTTCGATATAATATTAGTGTATATTAGTGACGGATCGAGAATTTCTTTGAGTTGAAGGGCACAAAAAAATAACTGTCAAAAAATTGGAAAGTTCTACAAAATCTTACGGACATAATTGTCTAACGTAAGATATGTCAATGTCAATTTCTCCCAAAACACTAAAATCCATGCGCACCTTTAGGTGAGTCATGTGTTTTTTAGCCCTTTCTACATTGTGTTTTAAATCGTTTATTCCACGATAAATATACGCGTTAACTACTTTCCTAAAAAGTACCCGATCAAATGTGTCACGAAATAGCTACAAGTATTTTTCGTGAATGTTTGTATTAAACGCTCTATTTATTATTACTTTTTTTTACTTATAGAAAAAAAAAATTAATTAATTAAAGAGCCGAGAACAGAATCCGAAGCCGAGAATAAATCAAATGTGTAAAAAATAAAATAAAAATAAGTTTACTTTTAGTATCCTAATAGATCGGCACATACCCCTGTGCCTCTTGACTAGCCGCCACTGGTATATGTTCAGATATTTTCTTTATCTTCAATAGTATAACAACCTAGCAAAGCAATGCCAGATGAAAGCTAATTGATAACAAATAACAGAGATAACAATTAAAAACTTAATAATAAAAGCAAATAAGATTTTTAATTTAGCCAGTTATTGGAAACTAATAAATTGCTCTTTATGTTACTTTATATTATCATTGTAGTATTTATTGCACTTTTAAAGCAGTTGGCAGTAAAACTATGCAAAAAATAACATTAGTTTTTTAAACATTTTATTATTTCGTTTCACTGAACATACCTCCACTTATGCATCTCCAACGACTTATGCTCGAGCAATGGTGTTTGATAAGACATCAAAACTACTGGATATGTGTCGATATTTCCCATGTTGTATTTTTTGTGCATTAATTTTAAATTCTTCTGCCTATTTTCCGCCGTTCCTGAGACAGTCACTACCGGCACCTTCGGGGCAAATCTTTGAAATTCACTTTGCCAATTTGGCAACGTTGATAAGGGAGCCACAACCAGATAGGGTCCTGTAAATAATCGCCAATAAAATTTATTTCAAAAGGATGTTTTCCAAAAATATATAGATATAAGCAGTGATGAGAGAACAGAGGATTTTCAACCTATTTTGTATTTTATTGCAAATTTTGCAGCAACCATTAGATGGGTTTAAGTTTAAAACAAAAAACGTGGGGGGCTTTATTTGAATCTCACGAAAAAATGTCACCCGTGAAAAAGTTTAATTTTTTTTTATATATCCTAGCAATTCTTTTATATCATACTTATTTTTCAAACTCAATATAATTACAAAAAACAAGATGTTCCTGTTTCGGTGACCATGTTATTTTTAAAACAAAACGGTTTCAAATTTTTATAGTAAAAAATATAAAAATTTTCGATCTATTTCTTCATTTATTGCAAGATTTAAATTCCACTAGCATGTTATAATTTAGAGTAAGTAATTTTATCTTTCCTTTTCTTTTATATTTTAGATTTAAAATAAGTTCTGAAATATATTTAAAAAGAGATATTAATGCTCCATTGTCAGATAGCGCAAATTTAATGAATTTTGTGAAAAATCAAAAAAGTAAGTTTATAACCAAAACAGCTTGATTTCGCCGATTTGTAACCTATATTTCGTGTTAAATGTTTTTAATTTTTTTTGACGTCCTTTTGTTTAATGCTGTTTATCGGCGGTTGTCTCGGCCGCCAGTCTCTGGACTGGAGTGGCAGATACCCCATTATATCTCTAGGTAGCTTGTATACAGTAGAGAAAGAAAAGGTTGGCTCCGTTCTTAATAAATAATAATAATAATAAATAAAATTATTGGTGGTTTATTACTTATTTAAAAATTTACACGTGTTTCCTACTAAAACTAATTATATACCTTTAAATTTACCAGAGATTATTAATTGCATTACTTAAATAGAATACGGTGCTCCTAAATAACCTACTCAAATAGAAACTTTATTTGGAAAGGAGTATAACGAAGCGGGGGAGGTCGGTTGGAGAGTTGTTAAAACCATGCTGGCATGTGTGTGAAGCACTTCCAAAAACTAATGAAAATATCTTTGTTACATGATCCTTTTTTATATGTGTTAATGGTTATACGGAAGACGATTAAATAATGCAGTTCGGATCGGTTGTAGAATATTTTTCGGTCTATTCAGCCCGTGTGTTTGTCAATAAACCTTTACCTTTTGATAATAAAAAAAAAAAACAAAATCATACTTGGCTTTCTGACGGCCTGGGTTTTTTAACGGAGATTAGTTTCAAGCTTATTGCTCATCTTAACAGTCAGAGTTCTCTCCCCGTCGTCGGTGAGAGTAAACTTGCAACGATATAATCTGTTGATATTTCATTTTTAATTTCTTATTAATTGAAGGTTAAAGAGTTTTGTATAGTTGTACAGAGTATAGTTGAGCTGGCTTATAGCCTGATATATTTCGGCCAACCGGACCAACATCAAATACTAACTTCAGGATGCTCGATTGAATTCTCGACAGCGACATTTCATAAGTGACGCGTAAAAAGATAGAAATTTTTATAAAAAAAAAGTGGAATGTGCAAAAAAAATTATGCTTGGATACTGGATTTATGAATTTTTATGATCTTTTGCTTCGAGTTGCCAATGTGTTAAGACTGATCTGAGATATTAATCTCGGTTGTCATAATTATACAAAAGTGATAGAACTTCAGAAATCCAGGCCTAGATGAAATCTTCAAACTATCTGGGGTAAACAGTTATAGAAAGTTTTTAAATTTCAAAGAAAAAGAATGAAGCAATAAAAATAAAATAAAAACGTATTAAATTTATTATTCACAATTCGCGTATTTTGGGGTATTTTTTCTGATCAGTGTTTTTCCTTCGTTCTAGCAATTGGTTTAGAATTTGTGGGATTGGTTATAATTCTGGGGATTAAATTGTACACGCACACACGCACTGAAAATTAATTAACTGGTCACTGTCCCGAGCCGTCAATCCAGCATATCAATATAAGAACCTGCTGAGAAACCTGTCCACTTTGATAAGCAACAGTATTGTATGAGGGCCTAGGCTGTCATTGTATGCGACTACCAGTTGAGCTCTCACGATGGGACGAATCTCTCACTTGCTGCGCCATTACAAGTACAAAAGCTTACTTTAACTTGGCAGTATCCTAAACTGTAATACAATTTTTATAACAATAGTATTCATATTTAAATTTTGTATTTTCCCATTATAACTTGATTTCTTTCTCTTTTATAACGGTAAATTAATTTTCAATTCAATTTTTAGAAGCCTAATGATCATAATTATAATTTGTATTTCGCCATTTTAGTTCGATTTCTTTCTTTCATAATTGTACATTTAACATATAATACATATTGTTATAAGGGTTACCTATATATTGGAATTGACGTATAACGTACATAGACTTACACTGGTTAGTTGATATTCCAAATCAGTAGCTGCGTATCTGCAAGCGTAATGGCCTCTAGATGGAAATATAACACATTGGACTTTGTAATAATAAATAATAATAATAATAATAAAAAGGAAAGCTCAGGAAGTAAATGTCTAGATTTCTTTGTCACTTTTGAAATTAGCGTAAGTTTTGTGTATGTTTTTAACAAACTATATATATATATATATATATATATATATATATATATATATATATATATATATATATATATATATATATATATATATATATATATATATATATATATATATATATATATATATATATATATATATATATATATATATATATATATATATATATATATATATATATATATATATATATATATATATATATATATATATATATATATATATATATATATATATATATATATATATATATATATATATATATATATATATATATATATATATATATATATATATATATATATATATATATATATATATATATATATATATATATATATATATATATATATATATATATATATATATATATATATATATATATATATATATATATATATATATATATATATATATATATATATATATATATATATATATATATATATATATATATATATATATATATATATATATATATATATATATATATATATATATATATATATATATATATATATATATATATATATATATATATATATATATATATATATATATATATATATATATATATATATATATATATATATATATATATATATATATATATATATATATATATATATATATATATATATATATATATATATATATATATATATATATATATATATATATATATATATATATATATATATATATATATGTATATATATATATATATATATATATAATATCACTTTTTAAAAAATTTATTATTTAACTTTGAAATTACTTTATACAATATCGGAACTTAAACTGGCATAAAAACGGTATATAATATGAACTAACTAATATTTACAATTCAGAGCGTTTTATATGTTTTAAAATGCTGATGCGGCACCTTCCAGCTGTGGGAATTGCAACTCGAAGGTACTGCTTACAATGCATTCCTTGAAATGTTGAAATTGCTACATCCGATACCGTGTGACCGAAGGTCATTGCCGACACGTGGCTATAAACGGATATAACAACTCCCCCTTTTGGATTAACACCCTGTGTAAACTTTTGTAAGATCATTATATTTCGTCTTCGTCTTCTTCTTCTTGGGTTTGAGGGTGGATGGCTGGCCGTCTTCTCGCAAGGATGCTGCTGAGCCTGAGTTTGACTGTCTTTCGCTGTTGTGGTCTAGGCGGAGGTGGTGAACCATCATCCAATGGAGCCATGGTGGTGCTGGGTAGTCTTTTACAGCGACACTTACACATTATGTACAAGACGAGCATGCTGACTAGAAGAACTATCGTGACGATCGTGAACCATGACAGATGTTTATAGACAAAAAGTTGGTTGATTAATTTGTCTAGTTCTTCGGAGTATTGGTCCAATTTGTGCTGGGCAATATTGAGATCTTCTACGTCTATCTTGTTCAGTTTTAGAGGTTTAAGGTCTGGAATGTGAAGCCTCGATGAAATATGTTGACAGCACTTGTATGGGATTATCACTGGGTGGCTTTTATAAGTAACATTTTGATACTTATCAATGAGTGCTTTGGCGTGAACTCTTGTGCTTCCTATAAAGGCATTACAATATGGCTGAAGTCTAAGAAGGGAATTGACATTGATGATACCTGTCCTGACCTCTTTTCCTTCACACTTTATTGTAACTGGTAGTGGATCTGACACTGTAATCAACCAGAAGTTTTGATCGATGTCTTTAACGTTGTATCCTTTTGCAAGAAGAAGAGATACCTGGCACGTCTTTGGTAAATGGTTTGGTCCTCTAAGTAGCTGAGCTTCGCAAATCGCTTCACTGTCTATCGGGTAGGGTAGAACATCTGAGCAGATCTTTTGGCCTCGTCCTAGTGATTTGCAGCTTCCCAGGTTTTGAAATGAAATATATAACATTGAATCATCGTCCCGCGCAATATATTTTTGTGTTGTAGGAATTATATGATGAAATTCTGTTCAATTATCTAATACGGGTATTGGATAGAGATGATACAAAGTATAGCTTTCAGGGTTTACTAAGGGTATTTTTAGAATAAAAACTACTTTAGTATCAGATTGATATGCTTCAAGCTCGATTATCTCAACATACTGAGCAAACGTTGAAGAGTATACAGGTAGAGGAAGATTATTTTTTCTGAGAGATTGTGAAATTTCTTGAAGGGAACTAATCAGATCTCCCGGGGTTATTATTGAACTGTGCAAGATATTTAGCCCAGCGAATGATATCGCGTTCAGAGCGTCGTTAAGAAAATTTTCTATAAAAGAATAACTCTCCATTAATGATTCACATAAATCTAGAGTTCTTATCTGGGCATGGTAAAATGCGAGGTCGTCGGAAATGTCCATTATCGATTTGTGGATTTCGTTTATGTCCCGGTTAAATGTTTCTTCGTCTATTTGAAGTTTTTGTATTGACGCGTTAAAGGTTTTTATTACTGAGGTAGTAACCGATATCTGATTTTTGAGGAGATTTTCGATATGTCTTTCGTCTTGAGAGACTTTATCAATGCATTCATTGAAGTACTCACCGTCGGAAGCATCGAGGTTTCCAGTTATGGATTTCCAGACAGTGCCTATACCGTTGAATATTCCGCGCTTCTCCCTGTAACTGTATTTTTTCGTATCCGCGATTATTTCTTTGTATTTTAAATTGACAGTGTCGGATATTTGATTGAACAGGCTGACATGAGTTTGTATTTCGGATTTGGAAGATAACATTCTGGGCGAGTCAACGTCTACAAAGCCATATAACAATCCTTCTAGGATCTTATCATTATTCGCGATAGCTTCCTTTATGTAAGAAAGATCTTTATACACGAGGAGTGTCCATTTGTCGTTTGACACTTTTACAGAACCTTCTTCGTGTAAGAATATTCCGAGTGTGTTGTTGATAGGTGTAATCGAAAACTGGGTCAGGCCTACCGAGAAGAGCCCGAGGAATCTGTAAAGAAGAAGAATACTTATTCAAAATAGGGTTTTAGCCTATGGAAGTTGACTTTAGTTGATTGGTTTGTTCGAGGATTAAGAAAGATAGCGGAATTTTGAAAAACTTCTGTAATTTCAAAAGGGTCATTAAATTTGTTTTCGGCTTTAGATTTTATTTGTGACTCTTTAACATACACTTTATTTCCGACATTGTATTCAGGGATACTAGTTACGTGTTCGTCAAACCTGACTTTTGCTTTTTCTTTTTGTCGTTCTGTTTTTGCCCTAGCGATTTTGTAAAAATATTCCATACGGTTATTAAGGTCTCTTACGTATTTTGATATTAATTTTTCCTGGTTGTATAAAGTTTCGGGTGGTCTACTTGACGTGTGACCAAAAATAAGTTCAAACGGTGTAAACCCATGAGTTTTATTTTTCGTATTGTTGTAGCAGATCACCGCGTAGGGTAAAACATTAAAGGGATGTTCTTTTGGGTTTTCGGCTATATTTGCTCTAATAATTTCTGATAAGGTTGCATGGAACCTTTCAATGGACCCGTTAGACTGGGGGTGATTGACACTAGAGAAAGTTAATTTTATGTTAAATAGTTCACAAAGATCTTTGAATAATGAGTTGTCAAATTCGCGCCCATAGTCACAATGTATTCTTAGGGGCGTACCGAAGTGTTGGAAAAATATTAATAAGGTATTTACAATTGTCGACGCCTTTTTGTCATCGACTGCGTAAGCCTGTTTGAATTTTGTAAGTTCGTCTCGAATCGTAAGTGCGTAATATCTGGTTGGATATTCGAAGATGTCAATGATTATCCTTTCAAATGGGGTTTCGGAGTTTCCGTTATGACGAGAGGCGTACTTAGGTTTTTTCGGCATATTTTTACCTTTTGTCATATTTTAAGTTTTATTTCTTTGTCGGCGAAAATGAATGAGAAAATTTCGAGGATAGGCAGTGCTAGGTTATTTTCCACGTAATACGTTTTGGAAGGGTCGAATTCATTTTGGGCCTTAAATAGGACATAGAACAAGTGTTGGGCTACAATTTCCGGATCAAATGGTATTGGGATAATAAACTATTTTCTATCTTTCATGGTTTTGCTAGAGACAATGTTAACACTCGAACGCTTTCTTCGATTATTTTGTAATGCATTTCTTCTAGTTTATTTTGCCAAAAAAAGGTAATAATTAGTTTATGTGGTTTATCTAAAAGCTGTGAATTTGAAAATTCAACTTTGGAATAGTCAATTATTGATTTGGTTTGGTATAGGTCTACAAACTTGTTGTATTCCTGTGTAATGTACTCGTCGTCTATCTCGACGTCATTGGACTCTGGCTGGTTTTGATTTTCGTTTTCGCTATTATTTTCGTTGGCTGCAAAAATGGGGAATTTTGATCGGAAATTTGCGCATTCTTGGAAATAATTAATTTTTATTCGCGATAGAGCATCTGCATTTTTGTTTATTTTTCCCGGTTTATGTTCTATTTTATAGTTGTATTCTTCTAATTTTAGACGCCATCGCGCAAGTCTGCTTCCGGGATCTTTAATTGAAAACAACCATGTTAACGGCCTGTGGTCTGTAATAAGCGTAAACTTTCGTCCAAAAAGATAAGAGCGGAAATGCTTTACTGCCCATACAATTGCTAGTAGCTCCCTTTCGATGGTGGAATATTTAGTTTCTGCACTACAGTGTTCTGGATGCAAAGGCTATTCGGAGATCTTTTCCGACTGGTCCCTGGGACAGCACAGCGCCTATTGCAAATGCGCTTGCGTCTGTGGTAAGGAGGAAAGTTTCTTCAAAATTAGGATAGATTAGAATGGGGTCTGAAATTAGGGCTTTCTTTAATTCTTCAAATGCACTTTTACATTCTGAATCAAAGAAGAATGGGATGTTCTTTTTCAAGAGTTTAGTTAACGGCTTGGATACTTTTGCAAAGTTTGGAATGAATCGGCGGTAATAACCCGCTAATCCCAGAAAAGATTTAATATCCTTTGCGTTTTTTGGTTCTGGGAAATTTTGAATGCATTCCACTTTTGAAGGGTTAGGTTTAACACCATCTTTGGTAACGAGGTGTCCCAGATAGGCAACTTCTTTCCTTAAAAACTCGCACTTATCTGGTTGAATTTTGAGGTTTGCGTTTCGGAGACGCTTAAAGACTTCTTTTAGCCGGTCTATATGCTCATGTATGGTGAGAGAGTAGACGATTATGTCGTTCATATATACAAGGCAACGCTCGTTTTGAATGCCCAAGAGAATGTTGTCCATGACGCGCTGAAACGTGGACGGGACATTCTTTAGACCGAATGGCATGCGGACAAATTCATAGTGTCCATTGTCAACTGAAAATGCTGTCTTTGGTATGTCATCGGGATTGATCTCAATTTGAAAGCCGGACGCGAGATCAAGCGTAGAAAAATATTGACATTTACCAAGTTGGTCCAAAAGGTCTGAAATGTTTGGTAGGGGATATTTATCATCAATACTGAGGTCATTGAGCTTTCTGTAGTCAATAACTACACGCCATTTTTGTTTCCCGGACGCATCAAGTTTTTTGGGTACTACCCATACAGGTGAGGACCACGGTGAAATGGAAGGCCGTATAATTCCCTGGTCTAACATCTTTCCCATCTGTGTTTTCACTTCCTCTTTGTGTATCTGAGAATACCTATAAGATTTTGTGAAAACGGGCTTTGCATTATTAGTTTCTATAACATGCTTGATTTCATTGGTGAAAGTTAGTTTATCACCTTCGATGTAAAATATGTCAGAGTATTCTAGACAGAGATTTGTGATCATTTCCTTTTCTTCGGAATTAAGATGCTCGGTTCTTAATTCGTTTCGAATAATCTGTATTCTGTCGATTTGATCGGCTTCATAATTATCTTGGGTGTTAAGGTTTAGGACAACATCATTAGAGGTAAATGGTTCGATAGAAAGATCGGAAAAATCGATGGTTTTTGGCATGGCGTTATCATTTAAAATAGAAGTCATAAATTCACCGCTTTCGTTAACATGTACAATAGCATTTGGTAAACGAACTTTTTCTTTTTCTTGAGACATTAATAGGGCGTCTGTATTTTTTAAGTTACATGTTAATTTAAAAAAATTTTCTGTGCGAGCGTCAATAGAAATTTTGTTGTTTATCTGGTTTTTATCGACATTTTTTTCTGTTGTAATAGCCCCAACTTTATGCAACGGAATCGTTTTAAAGTTCGTTATTAAATTTTTTGATTTAAGATCAATTATACAATCGATATCTAAGTTATAAATGTAGACCTTGTGTGGGTTACCTATTTCAAAAGGGACAAGAGTCGATTCAAATATAGACAATTTCTGATTTGTTATTCCCTGAATAGTTACGTTTTCTGGTGATCGGAGGGGAAACTTTTTCACCGTATTTTCTTTAAAAATGGATATCCCTGCTCCGGTGTCAATTAAAAGTTTGAATGTATTTGAGGCATCGTTAATATAGTACAGGTTCTTGGGGTTGACAGTAAGAAACGGGTTTAAAGGAACGCTTGTTCCGGAAAATTCACATTGGGGTCCAAATCGTCTAAATTCATTGTCTGAATCTGACTCTGCAGTTCCGACACCGAATTGTTCGATTGGGTAGTGATCTCCGGAGGATGGTTTTTGTAAAGAGGAGGTGGAAAATTTTGGAAATCTGAATTATCAAATTGTTCGAATTGTGTTTGTTCGTTTTCAGTATAATATTCTTGGTATTCCAAGTTGCTATCATCTTGAGAATATTCGTCGTAATATTGTGGTCCTTCGTAAGATTGGTAATCATAATTTACATGGTGAGCTCTTTGTTGATTTGGAGAGAAATTCGAATTTCTTTGCATTAGAGGTGGACGAGATGCAGCATGACTCTGTTGGGTAGCTGCAGGTTGTCTATATTGAGAAGAAAATGTGTTGGGTCTATTTTGCTGTGAAAAATGAGGCACTTGGCTAGAAGAAGGAAACTGCCTTTTATAATTTATGTTACTATTATTTTGAGAATAACTAGGATGAGACATTGATTGGGAACGGCATTCTGCAGCTATGTGGCCGTTGCGTCCACATTTCAGACATTTTATAACTTGTGGTAACTGTTTCCTAATTGGTTGGGGAGGTTTCGGAGAAATTTGTTTATTTACTTTTTGAGTTTCGAAATATGAGAGCTGTAGTTCACGCCTAATGCGGGAGTGAGCTTCTAAAAGATGTCTTGGATTACCTGCACGAATAATTTGGCCTAGGCGAGGTTCTAGTCCAGTTAAAAGAGTATTTAGGCTCATTGTCTCAATTAGTTTGCTTTGGGCAGCTTTTTGATCATTACTTAGGTTGGAAGCATTTTGAATACTTGAGAGCATTTTTGCATTCAAAACCTGCAAGCGATTGTAAAATGTAAGGGCGGACTCGCCAGGTACTACTGGCGGAGTCTTTGAAGGTCTTGTATAAGAGATGATAGGTCCCTCGAGTCGCCAAAATGAAGGTTTAAGAGTTGTTTAATCTCGCAATATGTTGCAGGCTTTCTTGAATATACTAATTGCGCGGCTCTACCTTTAAGTTTGTTTTTAATGTGAATCGTTAATAACAGTTTTTGGTCAGTTGTTGCCATTTGATTAGCACAATCGCACGCGTTTAAAAAGGTACCCAAGGAGATTTGATCGCCTTCAAAATCAGGCACTATAGAAAATATTTCGGAAAGCCTGTAAGACTCAATTTCTACCTCAGCACCTTGTATCGGTTGCTGGGTAGGTGGCTGAGTTTCTTGAGATTGTTGGGAACGTGTCTCGGGCATTTTGCTAAATACTATTTGTTTTTAATTTTCAAAATATAAATTGGGGGAAAACAAAATATTAGGCAAGTATTGGAGAAAGAAAATTAGCATATAAAATTCACCTTTCTTTTTAAATTTATAAAACTAAAATCAGAGAGTATGTAGAAAAATCACGTATAGAAAATCGAACAGAAACAGAATAAAAATAAGATACAACACTTAAACGGGATAATTCAATGTCACTTACGTTAGCAGGAGCATTAGTCGTCTTATTCTCTCAGGGCTGCCAGGGGTTTCACTAGGTGTTCCTTCCGCAGGTATCTTCGAGTGAGGACGTCTTAAATGTGGTTCTTTTCTTCGTTAAGGGATTGAATCCGCCGTCAACAGTTAGGTCTTCCTTGTTCTGCCGACGTTAGACGAATCCTACCGTCTGCGCCAATTTGTTACACTATTAATTCAAAAATTCACTTTTTAAAAAATTTATTATTTAACTTTGAAATTATTTTATACAATATCGGAACTTAAACTGGCATAAAAACGGTATATAATATGAACTAACTAATATTTACAATTCAGAGCGTTTTATATGTTTTAAAATGCTGATGCGGCACCTTCCAGCTGTGGGAATTGCAACTCGAAGGTACTGCTTACAATGCATTCCTTGAAATGTTGAAATTGCTACATCCGATACCGTGTGACCGAAGGTCATTGCCTACACGTGGCTATAAACGGATATAACATATATATATATATATATATATATATATATATATATATATATATATATTATATATATATATTTATATATGTATATTTATATTGTATATATATATATATATATATATATATATATATATATATATATATATATATATATATATATATATATATATATATATATATATATATATATATATATATATATATATATATATATATATATATATATATATATATATATATATATTATAATTTATATATATATATATATATATATATATATATATATATATATATATATATATATATATATATATATATATATATATATATATATATATATATATATATATATATATATATATATATATATATATATATATATAT
The DNA here is from genome assembly GCA_030620095.1 of Kuschelorhynchus macadamiae. Taxonomy (NCBI): domain Eukaryota; kingdom Metazoa; phylum Arthropoda; class Insecta; order Coleoptera; family Curculionidae; genus Kuschelorhynchus; species Kuschelorhynchus macadamiae. The sequence goes on from JAUTXW010000800.1 coordinate 92,208, forward strand.
ATATATATATATATATATATATATATATATATATATATATATATATATTATATATATATATATATATATATATATATATATATATATATATATATATATATATATATATATATATATATGAGTTACTATTTACACTTTTATCCATGGAGATTGTGAGTTCTTGTAATGTACAGGAATGTAAGAATTATTAGAATTTTGTGGTTTTTTAGCTTTTCCTATTGCCAAAGGAGTCAACTTATGCAGTCCAATCACATTTGTACACACTAGAAACGTTATTCTTTCTTTTGCTGTTTTTTTTTCAGGGGCAGTTTTTTCTTCACTGGATACGTAGGTCTTTCCGCGTAGAAGCTTCCAGTACAAGCTGGTTTCGTCAGCGTTGTACACCTGATTATAATCTAAGTTTAAGTCCTTCTGTCGTATAATTTTCTGTGAAAATATTTGGCTTTCTCTTTTAAAATTAAACCACTTATTGGTGCATTCCTCTCTCGTTGTCGCAAAAACCATTTGTACAAGACTTTTTTCATTAGCGGATATTCAGAAGGTCTAAGAGATTTTCGTTTACATGGTTCAGAAAATCTCAAGGCAACTGTTGAAGTAATTTGGATTTTTTTCTTCTTAATTGCACACACTGTGGATTTGGCCATCCCATACATTTTTGCTAAAAAGGTAACTCCGGCGCCTTTACTAACATCAGATAATAGGCTTTTTTTTTCTAAAGTTAAATAACTTACTTTCTTAGTAGACATCGTGCTTGCTTGCTTACGTGTTGGTCGGCGAATAAACACTGAGTAAGGCGCGAATTTCATATCTTTACCAAACATGTACACACAATCATAATATAATGGCTGCGTTAAACAAAGGCACTAAAGCTGCCGACAAATTGATTTCCGCTTACATCATAATATCTACCAATAATACCGGCGTTAAACGGTGTTTTTTTTGTTCACGTTATAGAGGTGAGATATTTTTGGCGTTCACGTTTTAGAATAGGCTGAATACCAATTTGGCTGTTTACGTTTAGGGATGTTCACGTTATGGGACGTTCACGTTATCGAGACTCTACTGTAAATATTACATTCGTTTAAATTATCAATTCTAGGCATTTTTAAGTAAAGTTATACTCAATGAATTTGTATCAGTAGGTCTTCGTATACCGAGTGTGTGGGGCACCCGTTACCCGTGGCTCTCTAACTACTGAATAGTATTCTCTTTTTAAATGAACTTTACAGCATATATGCAAACTGTAGCATATTAAAGTTACATTTTTTAATGGAATGCCCTGTATTGTGTTGTATATTTGAAATCTCCAAAAAAGTTAGTTTAAATTTTAATTTATTGTATTAAATTTATTAAGAGTTGCTTATACCTAAACACGGCATAACTACACTTCCTAAGAAATACGGAAATTACTAAAATACTACTATATTTCGGTATACAGAACCCTAAATTGCAATTAAGAGTGCGTTTTTTTAAAATTCAACGTTATTTAATATTTATAATATGGTATATACAAAGGATAGAATAAAAGTAGTATTTTTTAAATGAACTTTGTCGATAGCGAGATTTTCCAGATCTGAAATTATGATTTTAAGTGTACGCACTTAATAAATGAGTTATAAGAAATATAATAAATTGCACAAATTTTTAATATGTGATTTATTTTTTGAGACCTTTTTTCTGTGAAATGTGCCTTTTTTTCCAACATTTTCCTCTCGTAAGATAATTAGTCTTTTTAGAAGACTAATTTTTTTATCATTTTGAATTTTTTATGGACAAATTCATTAAGAGTGAATAAAAATATGGTTTGTCAAAGGTCCGTTTTATTTCAGGGGTGTACTTTACTAATTAACTTTTTCAGATCGTATTATACCTTTTTTATTTTATTAAATCAGACTTTATTTCTCGAATTTTGTAAAAGGTATTTTGGTTTTCTATAATTTTTGAAAATTTTATGGTTTAGGCGATTTTTTAATTTAATGCAAATATAAAGTAAACTGAGCAGATTTTGATTATTTCGTTGAACTGAGAAGGCAGAATTAACCGAGATCTTAAAAGTTAAACTACTTAACTTAAACTACCAATGACAAAGATACATATGTAATTAGGTCCGCTTTTCCCTTAAAAAGTGCCTAGAATTGATGACTTTTAAATTTATAAAATTATAATTTTTACATTTATAAAAAATTCTTCGTTACAAAAAATCAGTTTAACTAAATAATCAAAATTACTCCGTTTATTTTTATTATTTTCATTCAATTCAAAAACCATTTAAGCTTTAAAATCACATTTTCAAGAATTATAAGCAAAGAGAGAGTTTAATTTAGAGGGGAAAATGTTGAAAAAGATGCATGTTTAAGAAAAAAGTGAATTAAAACAAATCAGATATCAAATTTTGAGAAATTATTCCCCATTATATTAAGTAGATTCATATGAAACCCAAATAATTTTAGATTTGCAAATTCTCGCTCTTGACAAAGTTCGTGTAAAAATAATAGTACTTTGGTTTTTCCCCTCGTATATACCAGCCCAAAGCAACTCTTAAAACTTAGATACCACAAAAATATTAACAAAACATACATAACCCTATAAAATGTAGAAAACCGCTTGTAAACAAATTATTTTGTTATCTGCAGGCCATTATTAAATATGGTATAAATGGGACTTATCTTTTAATGGAAACGGTAATCCCGCAATATTTTTGGAACGATTGGAGATATGTTTCACACAAAACATCGACAACAACCACTCGCTTTATATTTGAATTACTACAAGCTGAAACAGCTTTATGGTTTCGTAACATTCGTCATCTATAGCTAATTTGGGAGGATTTTATAAGATTTTCGTATCCTCTACTTTTCGATGAACTGTGAAGTAGAATTAGAAATCGGGATAAGTAAACGGTTACAGAAGCTAGATGAACTGGTTCAGGGTTATACTACAGATATGTAGACTCAGTTGTCAGTAGCTCAGCAAGAACCTTACACACACCGACCAAAGCAGCTACGGTCTGTGTGCGTCCGATACCCGCACAGGGATCATCAAATATGTTCCCCAAAACTGATGAACAACCATTTACCACTTTCCAACTACCTCACATCTATATCTCTATTACCTTCAAAGTCGCTCCATATAGAAGACTGACAGAGTCGATATCGTCTGTGTTTAGCGGTGTGTTTGCCCATTAATGGGTTGAGATGTTAATAAAGAAGACAGTTGATTTTGTAAGTGACTTGCAGGAATTGTCTTTGCTTTATTTTAAGTTATGTTAAATTAGTATTTATGTATTCAGTTTTCTATATAACATTTCTATATAAACATTTTATTTTTCTTGATTTTTTCTCTATGTTTTTGTATATACAATTAGTCTGTTATTAGTTTTTATATTAATCCATATATTTAATTAAGGTAATTAGGGTTTAAAAAATAGTTTTTTCTTTCGAAACAGAGTTACTAATTTTTTGAATATGAATACGTGGTCAAGGTAACTATTAATTTTAGAGATAAAAATCCGGTTCTTTGTCGTACCTAGTTAATAAAATATATACATTTAAAATGTGTTACATTTCCGTCGCAAAAGACCAGGAAAATGTTTATGTTCCATTTTTTAAAATGCGCTCGCATTACGGAATTTTACCGAGAATAGGATATATAAGAGCTTACTAAGAAGCTATGCTATAAACGTTTAAGTTAAAAATAAAATAGGAATCGTTTCCGACTTGCTTAAATTTTTATTCTATTGAAGTTTAGCAATTAAAATAAGATTTTTTCCTGTTATTTTATAGTGTTAATTCTAAAAATAAATAAATATTAAAGACAAAAGGAATCTTTCGAATTGAAGGTTGAGAGTTTTACTTTCAGTTTGAAATTTGCCTTTGAATAAATCTTTGCTCTGTCAATGTTTGAGAATTTTGAGGTGCCGACGAATAGAGAACTCTGATCGTTTAAATAAAAGTTCTGTTACGTTATAAATAAAGATTTAAAAAAATAAAGACCCGAGGGTTTCTTTCGAATTGGATGATGCGAGTTTCCTACCTTCAGTTTGAAATTTGCCTACGAATCGTTCTTTTGCTTCGTCGATGTTTGAGAGTTCGTAACGATCCAAGGATTACTGTAACCTAGAAATCCCCTTTTTTTTTGTTTGACGAAATAAAATCACACTTAGGTATTAGGAAAATTAAATTTTATTTAATTATATTTTTGTTTTGTAAATAGTAACTCATATATATATATATATATATATATATATATATATATATATATATATATTCCCTTTTTAAGGGAAAAGCGGACCTAATTACATATGTATCTTTGTCATTGGTAGTTTAAGTTAAGTAGTTTAACTTTTAAGATCTCGGTTAATTCTGTCTTCTCAGTTCAACGAAATAATCAAAATCTGCTCAGTTTACTTTATATTTGCATTAAATTAAAAAATCGCCTAAACCAAAAAATTTTCAAAAATTATAGAAAACCAAAATACCTTTTACAAAATTCGAGAAATAAAGTCTGATTTAATAAAATAAAAGAGGTATAATACGATCTGAAAAAGTTAATTAGTAAAGTACACCCCTGAAATAAAACGGACCTTTGACAAACCATATTTTTATTCACTTTTAATGAATTTGTCCATAAAAAATTCAAAATGATAAAAAAATTAGTCTTCTAAAAAGACTAATTAACTTACGAGAGGAAAATGTTGGAAAAAATGCACATTTCACAGAAAAAAGGTCTCAAAAAATAAATCACATATTAAAAATTTGTGAAATTTATTATATTTCTTATAACTCATTTATTAAGTGCGTACACTTAAAATCATAATTTCAGATCTGGAAAATCTCGCTATCGACAAAGTTCATTTAAAAAATACTACTTTTATTCTATCCTTTGTATATACCATATTATAAATATTAAATTAACGTTGAATTTTAAAAAAACGCACTCTTAATTGCAATTTAGGGTTCTGTATACCGAAATATAGTAGTATTTTAGTAATTTCCGTATTTCTTAGGAAGTGTAGTTATGCCGTATTTAGGTATAAGCAACTCTTAATAAATTTAATACAATAAATTAAAATTTAAACTAACTTTTTTGGAGATTTCAAATATACAACACAATACAGGGCATTCCATTAAAAAATGTAACTTTAATATGCTACAGTTTGCATATATGCTGTAAGGTTCATTTAGAAAGAGAATACCATTCAGTAGTTAGAGAGCGACGGGTAACGGGTGCCCCACACACTCGGTATATGAAGACCTACTGATACAAATTCATTGAGTATAACTTTACTTAAAAGTGCCTAGAATTGATAATTTAAATGAATGTAATATTTACAGTAGAGTCTCGATAACGTGAACGTCCCATAACGTGAACATCCCTAAACGTAAACAGCCAAATTGGTATTCAGCCTATTCTAAAACGTGAACGCCAAAAATATCTCACCTCTATAACGTGAACAAAAAAAACACCGTTTAACGCCGGTATTATTGGTAGATATTATGATGTAAGCGGAAATCGCTTTGTCGGCAGCTTTAGTGCCTTTGTTTAACGCCGCCATTATATTATGATTGTGTGTAAATGTTTGGAAAAGATATGAAATTCGCGCCTTACTCAGTGTTTATTCGCCGACCAACACGTAAGCAAGTCTGCAAGCACGATGTCTACTAAGAAAGTAAGTTATTTAACTTTAGAAAAAAAAGCCTATCGTCTGATGTTAGTAAAGGCGCCGGAGTTACCTTTTTAGCAAAAAAGTATGGGATGGCCAAATCCACAGTGTGTGCAATTAAGAAGAAAAAAATCCAAATTACTTCAACAGTTGCCTTGAGATTTTCTGAACCATGTAAACGAAAATCTCTTAGACCTTCTGAATATCCGCTAATGAAAAAAGTCTTGTACAAATGGTTTTTGCGACAACGAGAGAGGAATGCACCAATAAGTGGTTTAATTTTAAAAGAGAAAGCCAAATATTTTCACAGAAAATTATACGACAGAAGGACTTAAACTTAGATTATAATCAGGTGTACAACGCTGACGAAACCAGCTTGTACTGGAAGCTTCTACGCGGAAAGACCTACGTATCCAGTGAAGAAAAAACTGCCCCTGAAAAAAAAAACAGCAAAAGAAAGAATAACGTTTCTAGTGTGTACAAATGTGATTGGACTGCATAAGTTGACTCCTTTGGTAATAGGAAAAGCTAAAAAACCACACAGTTCTAATAATTCTTACATTCCTGTACATTACAAGAACTCACAATCTCCATGGATAAAAGTGCAACTATTCCTTCAAACAAAAAAAAACGTATCTAACAAACAAAATTGGATAAGATTTCTCTAAAAACAAAGGATTAAGTATATGTATGTACATATCATAAATTAGTTATCTACATAATGTATTACAGATAAATATACATTCCTATTGTACTATATGTATAGGTTTGATTTTTCAATAAAACATATGTTCAAAGTATACCGTTCAAGTCAGTTTTATATGTGATTATCTTTATCCAGTGACATGAACTCCTCGAAAATATGAACACAGTCATCTCTAATTAGTTCGTATGTTAACAAAATTAAGTTTAAAAATTAATCAAAATTACTCAGTCTATAGGTAATAATTCCATGGAATTAAAAAACTGAAACAAGGTTTCCAAAAATAATAAGTAAAAGTAAAAATACCCTTTATAGAATTTAAGAGATAAAGTCTAATTTAACTAAATAAGAAAGATATAATACGTTCTGAAAAAATTAGTTGGTATGCACCTGTAGTAAAATTAACGTTCGGAAAGGCAAAATTGTATCTACTTTATTTGACAATATCCTTGGGAAGCAAAAACGATTAAAAAAATATTATTTTTAATAAGATTGTATTTAGAGGGAAAAATGTTGAAAAACTGGATATTTTAAAAAAAAATAAATAATAAATATAAAATAAATCAATATTTTGAGAAATTACTCTTTTTCCTAAGACCCTATTTATTAGGTAACAAAATTCGTCTAAAATATATTACTTTTTTTTATCTCCCATATATACCAAACCAAAGCAACTCTTAAAATTTAGATACCACAAAACTATTAACAAACCATAAGCCTACAAAATGTAAAAAACGTTTCTAAACAAACCATTTTGTTTACAAGTTATAGCCATTTAATTTTAGGTCGAATTTTAAAAAATTAGTTAAACTACTTGTCAAATTAAGAAAAAAGTTCAATTTGAACATAGGTCTGGAAAAACTTTGTTTCCGAGATATAGGGTAAAATTTTGAAAAGCACTATAAGCAAATCTTTATATATTTATACAATTTCTGAGACGTTTTTCATGTTAACGAATCAAGATATTTACATGTTTCTATTTTTACGTTGCAAATCAATTCTTGAACTATTGAATTTACCTGACGTTTTATATTAATGTTAATAAATTCAAGTTTGATAATTGAATAGAACTTCACCGAAAGTGAGTGAAGATTAGATATACCCTCTTTTGTAGGCTGAAGTGTCTTCTATAAATTGCTTTTTGGTTCTTTGTTGTACTCTGTGACTATTGAAACCAACGAACATAAACAAGACAAGAAGTATCACTCCGCTTAACGCGTGCAATCAATCCCTCTTCGCCCCGCCTTACGATCAGCTTGTTTTCAGACAGTTGACTTTGGCCGGAATGTATACTCTGTCACGCGCTTGCACCACGAAGTTTTTTTATACTGAGAATTACAATACAATTTATTTTTGTTTTATTGGATTTACTAAAAACAAAGGGTTATACTTTTTTTGACAAGAAATCTAAATCAGGATTGGTTAGAAAATTTTATTGGGCAAGTGTAGGGTTACCATCCGTCCGTATTTGTCCGGACTTTCGGTCTTGCGTCCGTACTTTGTCCGGATTTTTGACGATTTGGAAAAATTCTGAATAAATGTTTAATTTTCGAACTAAACTACTTAAAAATAAATCATAGTAAAGTATTAAATGAGTCTTCAATCTTTATTAAACCACATACAACTAGTTTAACTGGTTAATCAGTCTCATCTCAGCTTAAAACAATAAACGACTAATTCAGACATAAAAAATTAATCTTATTTTACTAACAATCAACTAGATCAAAATACAAGAGTTCTAACCACACTACACCACAACTTGTTACGTTCTGGACGCGCGTTTCGCTAACCAAGTTAGCATCATCAGCAAATGATATAAACTAAAGTAACTTATCCTAACCGAGACTATTTATAGGTAAATGTGGTCACCTATAAATAGTCTCGGTTAGGATAAGTTACTTTAGTTTATATCATCTGCTGATGATGCTAACTTGGTTAGCGAAACGCGCGTCCAGAACGTAACAAGTTGTGGTGTAGTGTGGTTAGAACTCTTGTATTTTGATCTATCTTCCACCACAGGTTCCAGTGTTAGGACTTAACAATCAACTAGTTTAAACATAAAATAAAAGCCTTTTTTAGAAATAAAATAGTTTTACATAAAATAATCATATTTAACCTTAACGAGAATTTCCTTAACTTATTAATTTTCGGTATTAAATAAAAACTTTGCACAACATAAAAAAAAAACTTAAAATAATAATATTATTTTAACAATCAACTTTACTAGTTCAAACATAAGATATGAATCTTATTTTAGTAACAATCATAAGTATGGAAAACATCATAAATAAACATCATAAGTAAGTACATATATTAAACATAAACTAATAATCCTTTAGGATAATTTAGGAATAAAATAGTTTTATTTTTTATTTAACAAGAATTTTCTTAACTTATTCCTTCTCATATTTTTCAGCACCAGATATCTCCGCCAGCACCTCGCGTTCTTTTAAAATTGTCTTGTAGAAATCTTGACATGTCATGTCTTTTAGATTATACTCAATCATTAATAAACATCTAACTGAGAACACAGACAATCTGTTCCGCTCTTTTGTCCATTGCGCTTCCATCAAGGAAAATACCCTTTCTACACTTGCGTTCTGAGCCTGGATGGCAAAAACGAACTCGCAAAGCCCCAATAGTACTGGCAACCTCACGATAGTAAAGTTTTTAAAAATAGACACCCATTTTTTATGCAGCATCATACCAAAAAATTCATCGTTTTGTGGGGTTCAAAATGAATTGACGGCAGTTATTTCATCAAACAGCTTCACATCATTGACAATTACAAGGAGTAATTGTCAATGATGTGAAGCTTCATTCATGTATTTAACTGAGCCCACAATCTCTTTTTTCGCCCTTTTTAACTGAAGCCATTCGAAAACTTTGAAGTCAGATAATGGCGTTGTCCATTTATCAAGGTACTTGATACAAGTTTTGTACATAATTCTTACGTCTCTAAACATCTCTTGATTTTCTGGGGTGCATTTCGCTAATAATTCTCTTACTTTAAGCGAAATAAAGTTTGCATCTGCGCGGGAGCATATTAATGCTTGAGTGTCATGCAGTATTCTGGCAACGTCTAAAATTGAATTGTCCTCTTTCTCGATACCCAGGACTCTTGGTTGAAAAACTGACATAAGCGAGTGAACCATAAACAAGTAAACTTCGCTCAATTCATCATTGAAAAATCTCCTGATTGTTATAGGAACAGCAGTAGCAGTTACAAAATATTATTTCAAAGGTTCGTACATCTGAAGAACTCTATCGCCGGAAATAAGCTCAACCATCTTGTTTTACTGTGGTAGAGTAGTTTATGGTAGCAAATTTCCTTAAGCGCTTCCGTGCAGATAGTGTACACCGAAAAATAGTTAAAAAGCTTCATGATTACGGATTCTAAGTCTATTTTCAGAGTATCAGTTCCATGTTGAACGCAATTATGGAGTATGTGCGCATGGGCATCCGACTCCCACTAGGTCTTTTTCTAGAAGGGATTTTAATTTAGACCATACATTCTGGCCAGATAAACGATTGACGCCACCAAAGTTGACCTTGGCGTTATCACCAGTGAAAGAAACGCATTTCGACGGTAGGTTATACTTCTGAAGAATTGTCTTTATTATATCTGTAATGGTCTCAGCTGTTTCATTTCGTGTGCTGCAAACTTCTAGAAGTTTTGTCTGAATATCATCTTGCCAGTCAAAGAACTGAATTAAAATGGAGAATATTTTTTTCAGCGCCGTGATTACTGGCGTCGGTCGAGATACCTACATAACTTACATCTTTAAGTGATGTCTGAATTTGTTCTATTACCCATGGAGTTATGACATTGTTTACGAGAGCTTCTGTTTTTGTTCGAGCACACGAACTAGAAATGGCCACATTCGAGTCAGAAAACATAACTCTTATAAGGCTGCCCGTGCAATCCATCGATTTGTATGATTAATGGTGTTTCACAGTATGAGACGCCAGGGTCATTTCTGCCGCTGGTCCTTTTGCAGCGATGGTTGTACTTTTAGGCTGAAATATTGAGTCAATTTTTACAATATTTGAAGTGCTTCTGCATTTCTTCACGTGTTTTTCGGTTTTAACAAGCTTTTCAATATCTCCTGCTCCTTTATGCTTGATTGTCAAGTAACTATCACAAATTGTGCATTTCGCTTCGGGGGAGAGGCACCACCTTTGACCGATATAACGGTAGAAGGTGCAGTGCGCGTGGGATTTATTACTTCTTATTATGACTAAAATGTCCGGAATTTTTTTGAAATTTCCGGCTTTTTGTCAGGACTTTTCAAATTTCGAAATGGTAACCCTAGGCAGGTGAGACATTGTTGTAGCAATGCGAGAAATCCCACGCCCAGAGTTTTACCGAGCATTTAAAAAAATGTTAGCGCTAAAATATTTTGAACAAGTAGAAGAATTATTATGACTGAATAATTATGACACAATTATCTTTACCTGTATCTTTTCTGCTTCCCCATTACTTAATATTTTATCGGATTACCCGTAAAATTTGAAAAAGATAACTGGAACCAGCCCATAAAGGCGTTAGCATTAGGTACTTTCTATTATATATATTATATGTAATGTAAAGTACCTAACAACCAATAAACACATAAATATTCGGGAGAAACACCCCTCATGCATCTAATCTTTCCGGAAAAATTCAGAAAAACGAGTTTCTAAGTAAAATTTTTAACAAATGGCTTGAGCGTTAATGGTTTTAAAAATCCGTGTTGAAGACGAGAATTTCTCCATTTACCCAAATGCTATTTGTTTAACCAAGTTTCTAGAAACGGTTATTCCAATTTTTCCAGAGAAAATTAGATGCACGAGTGATATTTGGTACGATTATTTTCTGAATTCAATAAATAATATTTAATGTAAGAATATTTTTATTTAAAACAATAAGAACAATAGTTATTTAACTAAAGTCACAATATAATTGTTTCATACTCATTTTAAATTACCTTGTCAAACTTGGATATTTTTCCGTTTTTTTTACGGAAAAACTGCCGACAGTTACGTCCGGCATTTTTTCCACGTGAAAATTAAATATGACATAAGAATTCTTGTCAGTGATTGGTCAAATCTGATAGAAAATAATCAATAAAAATTTACAGTATAAGCGAGACCCAACACACTTAAATTAATGATTTAATAGTAATATAATTATTATTTATTTTCCATATCCATATATCATTTTATTTACGTCCTAAATTATTATTTAAAATTTTGTCACATCTTATATTAAAAAAATAAAAAAGAAAATATAATGGTTTGATTTTATTGTGGTATAAAATAAAAATGTCATCTTATACTGTATTTTTATATATTACACGTTGCGCTATAGTAATAGTGCCTTGAAACATAACACCAAGGTCTGAAAAACACCCCACCGGCTGAATATCGACAACGCCCAGATGAAAAACTAAATAGGATTTTGTTTTCATATGGTTACATTTTTTAATATCAATTTAAGTAATGCTTGTAATAAGATGAATAAATACGTATACAAATAGTTAAACACTAAATATTTTGTTTATTTTAATGCTACATATAAATGTATAAAAAGTATAATTAATTAATTTAAGGGCGAAGAATAACTGGAAGTTTGATAGGAAAATAATAGCTTGATTTATATATAAACTAACCATTTTAGCATTAATGCCCTACCAATATTTTGATAACATAAATGCAATTATAAATTGCTCAAACCTCTTAATTTTAAAAATTATACTTTTAATTACATTTTTTCGACTTTACTTAAAACCATCATGAAATCGTTAATAAACTGAGTTTTATAAATAAAAATACCAGCAATAGGATTCGGATTTATGAATTCGAGTTATATGATTCGGGTACTTTTTGTTATCAAAAAGAGTCGTGGTTCTAGTTTTTTTTCAAGATTCGTGATCCTTTTTGGGAGGATTAGTCCCAGCGCTGCTAGACAGGCTTATTGTATATCCATATTTGTCCATATAAAAACGCTACTCTACCATATTTTACCTAGATTATTTAATTAAAATTTTCAATTTCATTTGTTTTATTTTAAAGCAAACCTGCGCTCCTCTTAGCAAGGTACCGCCGCGTTCTTCCGCTTTTATTGAAATACATGTCATCAAATTGTCTCCCGCGCACCAATCACCCAGTGGAAACAGTTTGCGGGAACTAAATTGATTTCATGCTTTTTACTAAATGTTTAGCTCGGCCGACCACAGTTGCCTAAGAAAAATCTAAAATTTTAAAAGCTGCCCCTATGTCTCATCGATCGAAGTAAATATACAAAATATCTAAAAAGCAAATAAATAAAATACAAGAATCCCGAGAAAATATTGTTTGCACAATATAAAATCCTTATTACTTATTGTACTTTGGTTTACCAATCAATTCAAAACAAGTAAATTCGTTCAGAACAAAGAGTTCTGAATGGCCCCCGTATTTCCAGTTTAAGTATCTGCATGCATGCCCGAGCGCTATCCTCTCTCGAAAACGTAAGGAACAGCCCGATTTCCGCGAAGATGGAAAGCCCCTAGATGTGTTCGGCACTCACTTGTTCCTGATACTTTTATAAAAAGAAAATTCTAATTTAAAATTAAGAAGTTATTTAAAAAAAAAACTGAAAAAGAGAAAATGTGAGCTAAATAAAACATAATCTAAAACAATAAAATCTATTTAATAAAAGTTGGTTTTTGGAAATGCCTGTACAAAAAAAAACACAACAAAAATACACTAGTATGAAATAAAAAAAGGTTCACCAATTGGACAAGCGTTCCAGCGTGATACGTTCACTGCAACCGGTGGAAGGTGTACAAGTAGACAAGACCTTAGAAGTTGTAGGGAACGTTACTCGTTCACGTCAAAGCGAGCCTTAAAGCCCCGTACTAGGACCCTATTCAAGAGGGTTTAGTTCGCCCCGGACAGGAAGACTTCTTCACAACGTGGCAGGAAAATGGCGGCCTGGTCCAACTTCAGCACCAAAAATTCTCTCTCAGAGAGATTACTTGGAGGTTACAAAATATTATAAAATTCACAAATACAAAACACCAAGTAAATTATTACGAAGCTGAGGAAAGTGAAGTGAAAAAGTAGTTCCTTCCTGGAACCAGCTCCGTTGTACCTTCTAGAATTTACTCAACTCGGATGCCGAACTATCGTTGGTTAGATTACCCCAGGTGACATCAGTGTTGTCAAGGGGAACTCGGAATGATTTAAAATAGGGATTGCAGGGCAAGAAAAACGATCCCTGATTGGTTTATAATTCAAACGGCAACCACCTGAGAATAACTTGGCAACAGTTGGGATCTTAGCATGCGCCTACTGAATGAGGGCATATCGGATGCAACGAGTGACAGAGCATAGGAAGTGACACGTCCCATAACCCTAAATTAAACTGTAAACTGAGCACAACGAATAGTAAACAAACATCTATCTTCCAACTTCCAAAACTTAGATAATTAGAATAATGGTTGAAAAGGCTATCCCGAAAAATCAACTTGCAACTAAAACCGAGAACAAAGCTACGAGGAATTGATTTCAAATGGAGAAGTGGAAAAACTCTGACAACAAAAGGTACCTAGGCTTAATTTAAATGAAATTTTTCCAACAATACAATATAACTATTTTACCATTAAAAGAGATTTATTCATAACGAAATATTTTAGGCAATTAACTAAAGACAAAAAATGGTCGAGTAATAATTCAGGGCATAAAAAATAAAAGGTACACGTATACGAGTACAGTTTGAAGTGTACGGATCGTATTCCTTAGCTCCTCGTGTTTACCTTGGTTTTATGGTAGCTAATTGAGATTAATTTTAGAAATTTCGATACATCTATACAGTGGAAGTTCAGGTAATAAATATACTGTTCTTTTTTTTTACGACAGCGCGTTTTCGCCATAATAATAATAATAAATAAATAATAAGTGAAAATACGTCGGGAACGTGTAAATTGTGTACAAACCAAATTATAAAAAAATAACCCGGCCTGCAATGTTTCATATATTTCTAATAGATAACAATTCGTGACAGTAAGCGGGCACCAGTCACCAGCCTATAACGTAACATCGTGTGTGCCCCAGGGATCTCACCTGGGTCCATTACTATTTGTTATTTATTTAAACGACATAAAACAATGTTTTAAATTTTGCAAAATTTTATTTTACGCAGATGATATAAACATTTTTTTATCTATAGGGTGTCTTGGTGACTGTTTGCTGTTACAAAATGACTTAGACGTCTTTTTTGAATACTGTACCCATAATAAGCTTTTCCTTAATTTAGATAAATGAGTATCACATTCACTCGAAACCTTAATGTCTTTGATTGTGATTATAATTTCAATAAAAACGTGTTAAAAAAAATAAATAAAATTAAAGATCTCAGTGTAATATTCGACAAAAACTTTTGTAGATCACATTGATCACATTGCCTCGAAATGCAACAAAATGTTGGGTTTTATTATCAGAACTTGCAAGTACATTACATCGCAACATTCTTTGAAAACTTTGTATTTCGCGTATGTTTATAGTAGGTTAGGTTTTGCCTCTGTCGTCTGGACACCTCAATATGCCATTTACAAAAGCAGATTGGAAAGCAGACAGAACAAATTTTTAAGACTTCTAGACTTTAAACAGAACGGTGTCTACAACATGTATTCTAATTTATCCGAACTTAGACAAGTATTTCAATTATCGCCTCTTGAACACCGATGCACTCACAGTGATGTCTGTTTTTTTATAAAATTATAAACAACCTTATAGATGCACCTAACTTGCTGTCTGGTATAATGTTTTGCATTCCTCCGCGTAACTTTCGAAATAGCTACCTCTTTGCAAACTGCTTTTTTAGAACAAACCTGGCTAAACCCTCGCCGCTAAATCGTATAACCTCCCTATATAATATTTATCATCAAGATATTGATTTATTTTATACTTCTTTAGTTAGTTTTAAGAAAAAGGTTAAGGATATTAACATCGCAAATCTTGTCTTCTAAGTATAGAATAGTTTTGTTTATCGTAGTTGTTTGTAGTTATATGTAAGTAAATCTAAGATCTGTACACTAATCTGTAAATCGTGGATGTCATAAAGTAACCGTGCTTCATAAACATAATATCCTACATGAGTATAAATACAAAATATTGATCTTGCATGCCAAAAAAATTCGGTCAATAATGCCAGTATTTTATTATTTACAGCAACAGAAAAGATATGTTTGGACCCTAAAATAGAGGTTTGAAGTCGAAAATGCAGCATCCTGACAAGTTTATCGAAAGGCCAAAACTTGTATAAAGGAGGCAAAACAGGTTTTCAAGACTGCTAAAATTAAAATTCTTATTTACTCTGTAATATTAAGAAATAAATATCTTTAGATGTTATTTGGGTTTCGTTTTTTAAATAATTATAATTTTAATTGATGAATGATATTGTATGAATCTAGGCATCGCCATCCATGTAACAACGTTCGAACTTGCAGTAAAACGTTCTTTAGAACGGGGTGGTGAACTACTTTAGTTTAAGAATACTGATAGTTGTTGATAATAGGTGGCGCTATACATACCTATCAATCATTATAATATAATCCAGTATAACAAATGAAATCTTCGCTTGAAATATGGGTAATCTAACTAAACTATAAAACCAATATATAATTTAAATAAAGCGCACATATCAATTATTGAAAATTAACACTAAAAGGGTACATTATAAATGTTAAACTTAAAGATTAAACTATATCACAAAATTAGAGTGTTACACTGTTAAGAACTACAACATATCAAATACATAAGGGATTTGTGCGTCGTCCATTCTTTGGGCGGTAGGATGTAGCTGCACCTCTCCTGCTAAAGAATTAATTAAATGCTACTACTAAATGGCACATTCTGAGATGTGAACTTTCTAAATTATTAGTCTTTTTCAGTAAACCACTCACTTGAACATAACACTTTCCGATTATTAACAATTTAACACTTCAACAAAACTATTTTTATATGAAAGATTAAAACCCCGTATTAACAGCTCGGCTAATTCTTCACACTGGATTGACTTGACAGATCTAAGCAACTGCATGATTGTAATATTTTGTATGTTTTTTTTTTGTTATTTGCAATAAAACAAATAAAATTTCGCATATGTAATTTTAGTTTTTTTATGAACTACTTTATTCAGTAACGTCTATCGGGATATTACCTAAGACTTAGAAACTTCTAGAAATGTATTGGGTTACTCAAAAATAAATTAACAATATATGGGGTAAATTTTTGCCGTTTCTTCAACTGATCTGGTTTGTTATGCTAATGGATGAGATGGATTGGGTCTTGATACAACTAACAACTAGGAAGAAGCACACGATCGTTACTTAATCCAAACTTAAGAAGATATTTTTTTTAAAGGCCTGTTACAAGTTATGTCATCGTCCGAATAAATTAAACAGTGTTTCATGCGATTTAGTTACACGATGTCTCGTGCTAAAATAAGCAAACATTTTCCAAAATTTTAAATAAAAAAACTGGTTATTCAATTACTGGAAATATTTCATGATAAGTTTTAATTAAAGAACTATTTATATAAGATCCTTATATAAGAATGATATTATGTATAATTTATATCATACGATTGGACACTATATACGTTGTTTATCTCCTGAACTGAATACTATTTTTTCTTCATATTAAACATTGTTTTCATTACCTTTCATATTTTGAGCCAGCAAAACACAAATTAGGGCGATAACCTGCACAGTTTTACCTAGACCCATTTCATCAGCTAAAATGCCATTAGTTCCATTAGCATATAACATGTACATCCAGGTTACTCCTTCCAGCTGATACGGGTGCAATGTACCCCCTTCAAAATATTTAAGATACTTGCTAACATCATAATCTTTAATAACTTTTTTCGATTTTACTTCATTCTGAATTCCTTCAATTTCATCCAGTGTTGGTACAAAAGCGTTTTTATCTTTCAGCGCTTTTACATCATTAACGCTTTTTCTATAGATATTTGAGTATTGTTCACATACACTAAGCAGGTATCTAAAATGAAATAACCTAGTATTAGTATAAGTATTTATATTCAATTGCTAAAACAAAAAAAAACTACATCATGCTACACACCCACAAATCCACTGACATCGCCCTTTACCTGGTCGTTCATGAGATTGAAAAACCATTTCCAATTTACATTAGATGTGTTCACAGATTGAAGGTGTTTTTGACAAAACTTATAACATTCTACTGACCTAATTAACAGGAATGTTCTAACAACTGTTAGGGGCTGGACATTTAACATATCAAAATTTGGTAAAAAGTATCCTTTTAATTAAGTAACTGTAGAAACTTTTCTCCGTCTATTTCTAAGCCTATTTTGCTATTTGCTACCAGATGTATTGCTGTATTGTTGCCTGCGGTATAAGCAGGACTTTTTGGTAGAATGATGATTTTGTTTTCAATTACTTTTTGAAACATTTTTTTTTTAAATAATATTTTTCTACATTTGATCTCTTAAATCATATCTTAATATAAATCAAAAATTTCAAAATTCTGTATTATTTAAAAAAACACCCAATTAAAAAAGTAATGATTCAACTAAAAGATTCTCTCTATCTCAGAAACCAACGTAGCAATCAATTTGGTACAAATAAAAAAAATTAGAAAAAGACTTCGAATTGAATTTGGACTTTTAAATATTTCCAACTACTCTTATTTATCTCAGCGTCGCGATGCCTGTGTTAATGAAGGCGTCAATTTTTTTTTAGCTTAAATAATCACTTTTTACCAAATTTTTATATCGCCGTTAATTTGGAGGAAATCATCGTTTGAAGTATAACTGAAATGCCCTATATATCCAAGTAATCCTATAATAATCAAATAAATGAAAAATAGGCGTATTTTCGAAATTTGTGACTTTTAAAGTTCGTGCGATTGTTTTCTCTCTTGGCGTCGCAACGTCTATACTGTTGATGGCGTCGATTTTATTTTAACCATATATAAATACATTTTATCTCACCAAAGAAACCCATTTTACCAAATTTTGACCCTCTAACCCTAAATTCAGTGTTCTGATCTCGTGAAGATAGGATTACTGAAGATTCTAATTCTAATACCAAGAACCTTGATTTCTTAATTCATCTATTTATCACGTTTTTATTTAATGTACACGTCTGACCTAAAGACATACTAAAAGAATAGTATTTTATTAACAAAAAAAAATTGTACTCAATAATTTTTTCTTCATTCAATTCCATATACATAAAAAGTAAAAGTGTATATAGTTTTGAATGAATTGACCGTTTTTGAAAAAATACTTATCAACTTTTTTTGGTTATTCAACTATTGACTTTCTATTATATTTTCGCCATTTATTTGTAAATTACCTTGTATAAGGTTTTCCTTTTACAATTTTAGAGTTACGATTTAGCTGGAGAAAACGCGATATTAAAAATAGTTTCCCAAAAAAATGGAAAATCATTAGGACCACAACCAGTATGTAAATAAACATGTATCCATGTTTTGAAAACATACTTTTTAAAATTAATAAAAAATGTAAATTATTTTTCCCCCCAACCCAACAAAATTATTATAATATAGTATTATAAATTAATAACATTTAACCAGATTTTTTTAAAGTAATTACTTTCTTTAATATTATTCATTTGCGACTAAATAAAGTACTATTGTTTAGAAAACATTACTTCTTGTTTTCACGTATTATGCGTCGATCGTAAAATGTTTTAACGTAAAATAACAACCAGTCTGTCCGGTCTGTTCCATGTCGGTGAAATGATCTCATTTTCAAAAATCAAAAGAGAAATCTGTAATATTTTGCGTCTATGTAGAGGAATAACAAGCTATGTCGCTTCCATCGAAAAATGCGGCGCAGAATTTTGCACGTATATCTACAGTGACTTTATAAGGACAGTGGCGATAATAGAAGCCCACCCGCCATATTGGTGCAAAATTTCTAAAAGTTTAAATGGGCGCATACATATTATCGTTAGTTTTTCACAAAATCTAAACTAATCTAAACTGTGAAATATTTTTTTAGAAATATTTATAATCAACAGCAAAAGTTATGGTATGGTAAACCAATTGCGCTATCGTACCACTAATAAGCAATTTGTTAGAACTTGTACATATTCCAACCCACCAGTATTATAACCATTGTTGATCCTGCCAAATATTCTAACCTTATGGCGGGGTGTTCCTGACTGGACGTCAAATCTGACATCGCTATTAGGTACCGTCCGTATTAGTAAATTTATAATTTTACGTTATGCCCGTAAAAGCCAAATATTGAATAGAAGAATTTTATCAGTTTGTTTTTTTTAAACTAATATTTTTCTAGAAATATTTATAATCAACAGCAAAATTATAGTAAAAAAATATTTCACAGTTTAGAAAAACAAACAAACTAATAAAATACGTCTATTTAAACTAATCTACTTTAACACGTTAATATAAGAAAATTGGATCAGCTAAAAGGTTAATTAATGAAATTATTATTAATTTCAGTCTACAAAGAGTAATATGCCGCAGAAAAAAATTCGAAATTTAAATTGTCCGCCTTTACACTGACAACCTCTGTCGTCAATTAAAGTTTTACCCTTGTGACCCTTGTTTATAAATGTATAAACAAACTCTAAATCTATTAGAACTATCTTAAAAATCCTTTTTTTGCAGAATTACTGCAGTTTACTGCAGCACAACCAGGCAATTTCAATGTGTTAGTTAACTCTAAAAAACAAACTGTATAATATGCTGCTTTTAGGATAATACCTACAAGGGATTATAATATCACTATACTTCTGAAATGAAATATTACTTTTAACTTAGATTTTTGATGTAAAACACACGAAAGCCTCTAAAAATAAGAAATTTTCTACATAAAAAAAGAGAAATATGATAGATTAGGTACCTATGTCAATTTT
>JAUTXW010000800.1:117500-197500 GCA_030620095.1 Kuschelorhynchus macadamiae
TTGTATCTTGGGAACAATTCGCCAGATATATAATTGAGCTAATTGTTTTGACATGGAAAAATTGTGGAAGTCATTGATGTAGATACTGCGTTTTTTTTTGTTTACTTATATTTAAAAAAAAAACACAATATTTGAAAAACGGCGAACTACTTCAAATTTATTTTAATTTTTGAACATATTTTTTTTTCATTATACAAGGTAGTAAAATTATGAGGCAGCCTCCTGAAAACAAAAAACTATATGCAAGAAGCGATTATTATATAGAAAAAAAAATTATAAGTATATTTTATTTTTTTATAAAAACATTTTTTCAGAGATACAGAGTAGCCCTACAGAGGGGCTACCTGAAAATAAAAAAAATTGTATTCTAGAAACATTAAACTTACCTAAAAACGGGGAAACAATTGAAATTTATTTTATGTTTTGTACATATACTTAAAAGGGTGAAAGAAACTGCCTCCAAAAAATAAAAATATATCAAGGGCGTTTATCACTTTTAATAAACGGGGAGACACGTTCTATTTTTTGTCCCTAATATATTTTTTTACTATAGAGCAGCCCCAAAAAAACTGAAATATATTTATTGTAAAGCGGTTATTTGAAAAAAAAACTGTGAAACATCAAAACATGAAAAACTATCTTTTTTTTTTCTGAAAGTAGAAGAAGGTATAAAAATCTGCAAACCTGTATGTATAGTGGATATGACAATATTTTAACTGTAACTCTGTTTTTATTTTTCTCTGAAGTCACCTGTTTCACTCATGGACTATTTTGTTTTTATCTAAAAAATAGAATATTTAACATTCCTTTAAACAATATGTAATCATGTGGCAGAATGGGCAACTATAACAGCAGGAATTCTAAAAAATGGTTTTAGCAGCACGCAGAGACAGGTAAAGTTGTGCATACAAGAACTAGAACGACATTTAGAATGATTAATTTAGCTTCGGTTGTTAATGTGTTAATAGCAAAATAAAACTTTCGAATTCCTTTTATTCTCACTGCAATTGGTCCCTCAGTATTTAACAAATTCAACCATGTGTTATTAAAAAAACTATATTTAACAATATCAAAGCACTTCGAGTACCTTCATTGTGGACTAAGAACTCAAGTATCCACTTCAATAATAAAAGGTGAAAATTCTTTAGTTTTGATTTTTTATTTTTGATTTTAAATGTGGCAAAACAAAACAAAAAAAAAAAAGGTTTTTAAATATTTTGCCTTTGTCTACGGATTATATGTGGTATTTTGTAAAAATAATAAGTTAAAATGAAATTTAAATATTTATATTTGAAACAAGTGTCTACAAGCTTTATTTAAAAAGTTTTAAGGTTTTATCTGAACCACCAGGAAAAACAAATGGAATGAGCTGGATATATATATATATATATATATATATATATATATATATATATATATATATATATATATATATATATATATATATATATATATATATATATATATATATATATATATATATATATATATATATATATATATATATATATATATATATATATATATATATATATATATATATATATATATATATATATATATATATATATATATATATATATATATATATATATATATATATATATATATATATATATATATATATATATATATATATATATATATATATATATATATATATATATATATATATATATATATATATATATATATATATATATATATATATATATATATATATATATATATATATATATATATATATATATATATATATATATATATATATTATATATATATATATATATATATATATATATATATATATATATATATATATATATATATATATATATATATATATATATATATATATATATATATATATATATATATATATATATATATATATATATATATATATATATATATATATATATATATATATATATATATATATATATATATATATATATATATATATATATATATATATATATATATATATATATATATATATATATATATATATATATATATATATATATATATATATATATATATATATATATATATATATATATATATATATATATATATATATATATATATATATATATATATATATATATATATATATATATAGTTAAAACGAATAGTTCTTGAACCACAAATGTATGTTTGTAGGAATTCTCTCGGGAATTTGGTTCTATGTAATATAGAGAAACACTATACTAGTTTCATAATTGTTTTAAATACTGACGTTTCGGCCACTTCGGCCTTTTTCAAAGCATCTTGTAAACTAAAAGTAGGAAAAAATTTTTTTTCTTATACATCTGTCAATTAATGTTTAAAAAATAAAATGGCTTACCTAAAACAGAAACATAGAAGTTTTACAACACAAAAGACATACTGTAATTTGGACAACACCAATTGTTAAAACTTAAAACTTAGCATCATGTTTATTTACATTTTAAATGAGGATTCGTAACCTCACTTCCTAAAGATGATATTTTTAAAATTTAGGGAGAAAGATGATTTATTCATTTATTAACAGTTCAACATAAAACTTTATCAGACCAGAAGTGGTCCAGTGGTCGAGGGCTCCACCACGCAGTCACACACACCCGGGTTCAAATCCCAGGAGAGTACCTTATTTTTTATTTATTCATTAACATTTTTACTACGAACCAATCTATTAATTTTATTTTTAAGTTAATTGTTTTATAGTCTATTTTATAATAACATATACAACAAATTTATACAGCACATTTTTTTTGGGACTAAAGAATTTGGTATATATTTTACTGAGTTTTTGGATGTCCGTCTTGTCGTTAATTGAATTTGGTTCTTTCTTGATATATATCATTTCTAAAATTTCTCTTTTCTGTTTGTGAGGTTCGGTTTTTAGGATTTTGGTGTTTGGGTAATCAAAATTATGTTTGAATTGATTTATATGTTTAGTTAGGGCGGTCTGATTGGTTTTATCATACTTATGACCATTTAACCTATTTCCCAAATATTGACTCGTTTGTCCAATGTAGACTCCATTACATTCCGTACATGGTATTTGATAAATGCAATGCGTTGTTTTATTTTTGGGTATTTCAGATTTTAATTTGCTGTATTTTTTTTGTATTAAGTTGTGGGCTTTATGACATACTCTGATTTTATGTTTATTAAAATATTTTTTCATATTTTCTGATAGGTTTTGGATGTAAGGAAGGGACATATAAGTGGGTTTTTCTTTGTTTTGTTTTATGTTAATTTCCGGTTTTTCACTACAGATGTTAAGACGGGTTGAAACATTTTTTTTATTAATTTAGATGGGTAACTATTTTGTTCTAGAATGGTTTTTGCTTTTTTTATTGCTTTTTGTCGGAAATGTTCATCAGACAGTTTAATTGCCCTGTCTGCCAAACCTATTATGACCGATTTTTTTTGGGATAAGGGGTGATTAGAGAAGTAGTTCATATACCTTCCCGACCATGTATTTTTTGTATACCATTCGGTTTTTAAAGTTTGTTGTTGGTGGTATATTGTCATGTCAAGGAAATTAATTGCACCACTCTCCTCAACCTCGATAGTAAATTTTAGTTTTTCATGGTAACTATGGAATCTCTCCAGAATTAACGATTCATGGTCTTTAGGTATGGTAGTGAGGCAATCGTCTACGTATCTGTAAAAAAATGGAATTTCAAAGCCAATATTTGGTAGGATGGTGTTTTCTAAGTCTAAACACACACAAATGTATGTTTGTAGGAATTCTCTTGGGAATTTGGTTCTATGTAATATAGAGAAACACTATACTAGTTTCATAATTGTTTTAATTACTGACGTTTCGGCCACTTCGGCCTTTTTCAAAGCAACTTGTAAACTAAAAGTAGGAAAAAATTTTTTTTCTTATACATCTGTCAATTAATGCGTGCAGTCACCTCTGACTAATCTATCCAAATTCCTTAAAAATATATTAAATAATGTCGCAAATAAAAACAAATCTTATCTAAAGGACTCTTGGGATTTTAAAAATAAAATTAAAAATTTAATAATTCCACCAAACTACATTATCGTATCATTGGATGTAGTTTCAATGTACACAAACATTCCAACAGACTTGGCCATAAATATAATCGAAAAAAAAAATGGAATGAAATAAAAAACTATACAGATATCCCCCTAAATGATTTTATAGAAGGTGTAACTCTAGGTTTAAATTCCACATATTTTAGTTTTAACAATAATTTTTACAAACAAATAAATGGCTGTGCTATGGGTTCTTCAATTTCGAGTGTCATTGCTCAATTAGTTTTGAAAGACTTAGAAAACACCATCCTACCAAATATTGGCTTTGAAATTCCATTTTTTTACAGATACGTAGACGATTGCCTCACTACCATACCTAAAGACCATGAATCGTTAATTCTGGAGAGATTCCATAGTTACCATGAAAAACTAAAATTTACTATCGAGGTTGAGGAGAGTGGTGCAATTAATTTCCTTGATATGACAATATACCACCAATAACAAACTTTAAAAACCAAATGGTATACAAAAAATACATGGTCGGGAAGGTATATGAACTACTTCTCTAATCACCCCTTATCCCAAAAAAAATCGGTCATAATAGGTTTGGCAGACAGGGCAATTAAACTGTCTGATGAACATTTCCGGCAAAAAGCAATAAAAAAAGCAAAAACCATTCTAGAACAAAATAGTTACCCATCTAAATTAATAAAAAAAATTTTTTCAACCCGTCTTAACATCTGTAGTGAAAAACCGGAAATTAACTTAAAACAAAACAAAGAAAAACCCACTTATATGTCCCTTCCTTACATCCAAAACCTATCAGAAAATATGAAAAAATATTTTAATAAACATAAAATCAGAGTATGTCATAAAGCCCACAACTTAATACAAAAAAAATATAGCAAATTAAAATCTGAAATACCCAAAAATAAAACAACGCATTGCATTTATCAAATACCATGTACGGAATGTAATGGAGTCTACATTGGACAAACGAGTCAATATTTGGGAAATAGGTTAAATGGTCATAAGTATGATAAAACCAATCAGACCGCCCTAACTAAACGTATAAATCAATTCAAACATAATTTTGATTACCCAAACACCAAAATCCTAAAAACCGAACCTCACAAACAGAAAAGAGAAATTTTAGAAATGATATATATCAAGAAAGAACCAAATTCAATTAACGACAAGGCGGACATCCAAAAACTCAGTAAAATATATACCAAATTCTTTGGTCCCAAAAAAAATGTGCTGTATAAATTTGTTGTATATGTTATTATAAAATAGACTATAAAACAATTAACTTAAAAATAAAATTAATAGATTGGTTCGTAGTAAAAATGTTAATGAATAAATAAAAAATAAGGTACTCTCCTGGGATTTGAACCCGGGTGTGTGTGACTGCGTGGTGAAGCCCTCGACCACTGGACCACTTCTGGTCTGATAAGGTTTTATATTGAACTGTTAATAAATGAATAAACCATCTTTCTCCCTAAATTTTAAAAATATCTTCTTTAGGAAGTGAGGTTACGAATCCTCATTTAAAATGTAAATAAACATGATGCTAAGTTTTAAGTTTTAACAATTTGTGTTGTCCAAATTACAGTATGTCTTTTGTGTTGTAAAACTTCTATGTTTCTGTTTTAAGTAAGCCATTTTATTTTTTAAACATTAATTGACAGATGTATAAGAAAAAAATTTTTTCCTACTTTTAGTTTACAAGATGCTTTGAAAAAGGCCGAAGTGGCCGAAACGTCAGTAATTAAAACAATTATGAAACTAGTATAGTGTTTCTCTATATTACATAGAACCAAATTCCCGAGAGAATTCCTACAAACATACATTTGTGGTTCAAGAACTATTCGTTTTAACAATATATATAAGCATGGGTGACAATATGCTACACTTTTCCAACATTAGAAATACCTACGGCGATGATGCGGTAAAAAATATGAAGAAGATTCAAGCTCTCCATAAAAAATATGCTAATATGAGAAACCGAAGATCATTCCTGCTTCGGTTGTAAATCTGAGGAACTTACACCTTTATTTCTGTGTATCAAATCAAGTCATATACTTTTTTCAACGAACAGCCTAAAACAGAAATTCGAATACATTCTAGAAAAATTTAAAGTAAGTTCATTAAAAATTCTTATTTCAGACACAATATCCAATATTAAATTTTTAGAAGCCAATATCTCTGACGAAAAGGAAAAACTAGCTAGCCTCATTCCTAAAGATATATTAGTTCAATTTCTTAATATTGAAAACACAAAATATGAACAAATTTTTCAAACAATTAAATCAAGAAATTTAAAAAAAATAGAGTCTTTAAAAAACAAAACTAAAATTTCCATACAAGAAAATTGGATTGAAAATATGTCCGATACCCCCCTGCCTGAATACGTAACCGAAGTACTCAGCTTGGGACCTAACTTTGCTCTACCTATTAATCAACAAAAAGACATTCCAGTACCAGATATTTCAAACATCGAAACAACTATTAAAAATTTTACAACCGAAACAAAAGATGAGGTGAGGGCAACGTGTTGTAATATACTAACTAATTTTAATGTAGTGATAAACAACAATAAAAATAAACACAATCAATTATACAAAGACCTGTCAACAAAATACAACAAAACAACAAAATTTCTTAAAGATCATCCAAATTTAAAAATCCTGCAACCTGACAAGTCAAACAAAACTGTAGTTATGAACTCTGACACCTACGATACTAAAATGCTTGAACTGTTAAATGATGAAAGCACTTATAAAAAAATAAAAATGGATCCCACAAACACAATCCAAAAAAATATTAACAGCCTTATAAAAAAATGGGAAACAAAAAATTATATTTCCCCAAAAATAGCAAAAAACCTTATTATAAATAATTCTCTCTCACCAAAAATGTATGGCCTCCCCAAACTTCATAAGTCAGGTATTCCTATGAGACCAATAGTGTCATGCGTGCAGTCACCTCTGACTAATCTATCCAAATTCCTTAAAAATATATTAAATAATGTCGCAAATAAAAACAAATCTTATTTAAAGGACTCTTGGGATTTTAAAAATAAAATTAAAAATTTAATAATTCCACCAAACTACATTATCGTATCATTGGATGTAGTTTCAATGTACACAAACATTCCAACAGACTTGGCCATAAATATAATTGAAAAAAAAATGGAATGAAATAAAAAACTATACAGATATCCCCCTAAATGATTTTATAGAAGGTGTAACTCTAGTTTTAAATTCCACATATTTTAGTTTTAACAATAATTTTTACAAACAAATAAATGGCTGTGCTATGGGTTCTTCAATTTCGAGTGTCATTGCTCAATTAGTTTTGGAAGACTTAGAAAACACCATCCTACCAAATATTGGCTTTGAAATTCCATTTTTTTACAGATACGTAGACGATTGCCTCACTACCATCATACCTAAAGACCATGAATCGTTAATTCTGGAGAGATTCCATAGTTACCATGAAAAACTAAAATTTACTATCGAGGTTGAGGAGAGTGGTGCAATTAATTGCCTTGACATGACAATATACCACCAACAACAAACTTTAAAAACCGAATGGTATACAAAAAATACATGGTCGGGAAGGTATATGAACTACTTCTCTAATCACCCCTTATCCCAAAAAAAATCGGTCATAATAGGTTTGGCAGACAGGGCAATTAAACTGTCTGATGAACATTTCCGACAAAAAGCAATAAAAAAAGCAAAAACCATTCTAGAACAAAATAGTTACCCATCTAAATTAATAAAAAAAAATTTTTCAACCCGTCTTAACATCTGTAGTGAAAAACCGGAAATTAACATAAAACAAAACAAAGAAAAACCCACTTATATGTCCCTTCCTTACATCCAAAACCTATCAGAAAATATGAAAAAATATTTTAATAAACATAAAATCAGAGTATGTCATAAAGCCCACAACTTAATACAAAAAAAAATATAGCAAATTAAAATCTGAAATACCCAAAAATAAAACAACGCTGTGCATTTATCAAATACCATGTACGGAATGTAATGGAGTCTACATTGGACAAACGAGTCAATATTTGGGAAATAGGTTAAATGGTCATAAGTATGATAAAACCAATCAGACCGCCCTAACTAAACATATAAATCAATTCAAACATAATTTTGATTACCCAAACACCAAAATCCTAAAAACCGAACCTCACAATCAGAAAAGAGAAATTTTAGAAATGATATATATCAAGAAAGAACCAAATTCAATTAACGACAAGACGGACATCCAAAAACTCAGTAAAATATATACCAATATTCTTTAGTCCCAAAAAAAATGTGCTGTATAAATTTGTTGTATATGTTATTATAAAATAGACTATAAAACAATTAACTTAAAAATAAAATTAATAGATTGATTCGTAGTAAAAATGTTAATGAATAAATAAAAAATAAGGTACTCTCCTGGGATTTGAACCCGGGTGTGTGTGACTGCATGGTGGAGCCCTCGACCACTGGACCACTTCTGGTCTGATAAGGTTTTATATTGAACTGTTAATAAATGAATAAATCATCTTTCTCCCTAAATTTTAAAAATATCATCTTTAGTAAGTGAGGTTACGAATCCTCATTTAAAATGTAAATAAACATGATGCTAAGTTTTAAGTTTTAACAATTTGTGTTGTCCAAATTACAGTATGTCTTTTGTGTTGTAAAACTTCTATGTTTCTGTTTTAGGTAAGCCATTTTATTTTTTAAACATTGACAGATGTATAAGAAAAAAAATTTTTTCCTACTTTTAGTTTACAAGATGCTTTGAAAAAGGCCGAAGTGGCCAAAACGTCAGTAATTAAAACAATTATGAAACTAGTATAGTGTTTCTCTATATTACATAGAACCAAATTCCCGAGAGAATTCCTACTATATATATATATATATATATATATATATATATATATATATATATATATATATATATATATATATATATATATATATATATATATATATATATATATATATATATATATATATATATATATATATATATATATATATATATATATATATATATATATATATATATATATATATATATATATATATATATATATATATATATATATATATATATATATATATATATATATATATATACATATATAATATATATATATATATATATATATATATATATATATATATATATATATATATATATATATATATATATATATATATATATATATATATATATATATATATATATATATATATATATATATATATATATATATATATATATATATATATATATATATATATATATATATATATATATATATATATATATATATATATATATATATATATATATATATATATATATATATATATATATATATATATATATATATATATATATATATATATATATATATATATATATATATATATATATATATATATATATATATATATATATATATATATATATATATATATATATATATATATATATATATATATATATATATATATATATATATATATATATATATATATATATATATATATATATATATATATATATATATATATATATATATATATATATATATATATATATATATATATATATATATATATATATATATATATATATATATATATATATATATATATATATATATATATATATATATATATATATATATATATATATATATATATATATATATATATATATATATATATATATATATATATATATATATATATATATATATATATATATATATATATATATATATATATATATATATATATATATATATATATATATATATATATATATATATATATATATATATATATATATATATATATATATATATATATATATATATATATATATATATATATATATATATATATATATATATACTGCTACTACTGCAATTGGTCCCTCAGTATTTCAAAAGTGTAAACTTTCTGAAGTCTCTCTAGCCTTGTCTGCTTCATACTATAAAGAGCATTTTTTTGATTTTGGTTGAGTCATGGGTTCCAGCTTGTATAAGGGATTGGACTTCCTTTTTCCATGTTTGATAACACGAAGCATGCATAAGTAGCTTCTGTGCTTTGCAATACTGAACATATAAAAAACACGTTGTGTAAAAAACCACAGAATACCCTCGGCTAGGATATTCTGTGCTAGAAACAGTGGCTAATCAAAGTAACTAAATTTAGTTTTATCTTTATCCTTACTAATAAGAATTCACTATTATTGGTTGTTTTTAGTCATGCGACTTCAGTAAACCAATCAAAATGCTTATTCTTAATGACTAAAGTTATTGCTAATACCTAAATTTTGCTACATCAACCAAGCTTTAGCAGGTTAAAAAATGACAAAAAATAAATATTTAACAGCACATTTCCACCGAACCTTAGATAATTCTCCAAATATGTGAAACTTCTATATATGTTCTGGGAATATAACAAGAATAATCTAAAATATTACTGATTATTCATAGAATCAAGAAAACACTCCCATTTAGGGAATGTATAGAATATTCTACATAAGACATATATCTACAGAAGAATCATATAATATTCAAATATCCTAAACAAGATATTTTAAGAATGTTCTCAGAAAATATTTAGCGATCTGGGTTTAGTCCTAGTGTAGTGGAAATTTCCTCTCTTTACCATATTGCCTCTTCTTGCAGGTTTTTTGTAAATTTTATCAGTTGTTTCTAAGGATAAAGGTATCAAACCTGGAATATTTAAAATAAGCGAAAAGAGACCCATGTAATCAAAAAATATTTTACAGAGTGTTCCATTCAAAGTAAGAAGTTGATGCTAATTTTCTTTTTACTTTCAAATTGTGATTTATTTATCCTGGTAGAGCAGATAACCTTAAAACTTTTCTATTTTACATTTTTTTCCTAATTTTTAAAATAAAGTTTGCAGACCCTATTCATAATATAAACAGAAGCCCTGTATAGAAATTTAAGAAAGTAATTACAATATGACAGTTCTGTCTGGATTTTAATTTCTTTTGTTAAGCGAACAAGAAAAATTATGAGCTCCAACTCCCCCTTAATAAAATCCTAAATACACCACTGCACATAATGATTAAATGACATTTATTTGGTTTCTAATATTTTTTATTACTTAGTATTACTGTTTTAGTAAAACCTCTAAAATTAAGGAATAACATCACAGCCCTTACCTTTTCATTTTTGTATTATATAATTTTAAATCAAAGGGTCTTCTTGATCTCACAAATCTAGTTACATTTAATATGTTTTTTTTATATTTACATTATTAAAATGTTACGTCTATTCTTAGGGGTTAATTAATAGCAAGATATAGTTGAATAAAAAATATCTATTCCTCGATCTATTCTAATGTTGACTTATATCTTAGGAGGCTCTAGCTCCAGAACCCTTATGAACCACTGTGGAAACCCTCATTAAATAATAATGTTGTTTGAAAAAAATCCAGTTTCAATCACTAAATAATGATTTTTGGAAATCATGCCTAGTTTTCAGGCAATCATTTTAACTTACTTCTTTTTATGAGAGTTCCAAGGAATTGTTGCAGGATGAGAGATTCCAATCGAAAGTTATCCTGGCTTAGGTACACTATTATAATGCTTATTTTTAAAAGGGAGTGACTATTCTGCCGACCGGTCGGCAGATTAGGCTATACAACTATTAAACCGACTGATCGTTGCCGATCGGCAGAATAGGTTTTACTGCTAATCGGCCGCACACCGTTCGGCAAAATAACATTTAGTCGCGTGTTGGCTATTATGCCGATCAAACAAAATTTGGCGCCAAAGTCATTAAGGTACTTCAGAATTGAATGCAAACAAGTTTAAGAAGGGATATTCAGAAACATAAAACGCCTCTGTGATTTTATCTTATGTTTAGTGGTAGTGGGAAGTTTCTTAATTTATTTTTGACATCATTTTGTTAAGGTAAGAGACTTTAACTCTAAAGAATTTATGTATTTAATGTAATTGAGTTTGTGTTTAGCCTTCATATTGTTATTATTGTTATAGGTGCAGATTGGATATTGGATGAGTTGAGTCTAGTAATTTTCGAGTTACCTATTTATCGATCTCTACCAATTATATTGTTTACATTTACATTATTTAAGTTCAAATTTTAAAGAATTCCCTAATTAATAATAATAGTTTAATGGAAATTATATGGCACATGATTTATAGTAGTTTTTGCTTTAGATATGGAAATTGGAAAAAAGTTTGAGTCTTTTGAGCAACTCCAAATGTTTATTCAAAACTATGAAAAAGCCCACTTTTGTCAGTTATATATGAGGGACACCAAAACACTGGAGAATATAAGAAAAACAAAGCCCCAAAGGATAACAGGTGCAAAATTGGTTTTAAAATACTACTCATTAGTATATGGGTGTGTAAAAGGAGGACGAAAATTTAAAAGTTCGGCTACTGGAAAACGCAAATCCAGGTAATTGCTATAGTTTATTTAAAACCAAGAAGCATATTAAGAAAACAAACGCACATGGTGAGCGGGGGGCCACATTAAGGTCTATATGTAAATAATTTTGTGAATGTAAATTATTATTTTAATATAAATTCAAAATATATTTGTTTATCAAATATAATTATTATCTTATTGAGAAAGCAAAACAGGTAAATTGCTCAATTAATACATATAGGTGAAATTAAATACATTCAGGTGTAACTGAATACAACCCTGTTTCGAATATTCAGCACCGCCCATACATATTTTATCAATGTTTATGAAATATGCATCTTTGTTTTAAATTGACTATAATACTTTGTTTTAATTTCAGAAAAAAAAAAACAATACTTAACATTTCTTATGAAAAATTAAAAATACCATGCTTTATTTTTTATTGTAGTACATTAAAAGAAGGCTGCAACTTTAAACTTAGATTTGGCTTATCACAAGACGGGCAGTATTTGATTTTGGCTGAGATAAATGAGCAACATAATCACGAAACATCTGAAGAGGTATACTTGCATCTCCCTAAACAAAGACGAATATCACCAGAGCAGAGACCAGAAGTGGAAAAACTACTTACACTGAAATGTAATAAGAAACTACTTCAGCAGTATGTCACTCAGAAGACGGGAAAAATTATAACTTTAAAAGACTTGGGTAACATAAGATACTCATTATTGAAGAACTGCCCTAAAAATAATATCCAAGAGGCAGTACAGTTTTTGAAAAATGAAATTGGAAGCAGTGTTGAAGTACTTGTAGATGATAATAATGAACTAATAGGGATTTATTACCAAAATAAAGATATGAAAAGATTTTATGAATGTTATCCTGAGATAATATTATGTGACGCGACATACAAATTAAATAATCTAAGAATGCCTCTATATATCATAATTGTTATTGATGGTAATGGTAAGAGCGAAATAGTTGCAACATTCCTATTAGCCAATGAAACTGAAATGGTTATCAGGAAAATGATACAAATATTTAAAAATGAAAATACTTGCTGGCAAAAAACAGAAACACTATTCACTGACAAGGATTTTACCGAAAGAAAAGTATTTGCTGACGAATTTCCTGGTATAAATACATTGCTGTGTTTATTTCATGTGCTAAAATCATTCAAGATGAATATTACTATAGATACCATGGGTATTAATTCATGTCAACGGCAAATTTGCCTTTCCATATTGCAGAAGTTGGCTTACTCTGATACTGAGGATGAATATCTTAATCATTACGGTCGACTGATTAATCTTAACCTTCCAAAAGTTACAGCATATTTTAATGACAATTGGCATATCGTTAGAAATGAATGGGTAGAAGGTCTAAAAAAACAGTGTTTAACATTTAATATGAGTACTACAAATGCCCTTGAAAACATCAATCAAAAGATAAAACAAGTTTGCTCCAAATTTAATGACCTTAATACATTTTACAGGGAATTTTTAACAGTAATTAAAGTAATGCGTAATGAAAAAGACCATAATGTTTATATGATTCAGGCAAAAAATTTGGTAACAGGCTATGCAAATGGTAGTGATGAAGATAAATACTCTAAACTAGTTACACCATATGCTTTAAGTTTTATACTTCAACAAATAGCCTTAGCTGACAAAGTAAAATTATCTGAAAATCCCAACAAAAATGGTAAATATCAAGTTGAAAAGATAAAAGATGCCACACTGAGTCATGTGTATGTAATTTTTGGAAAAATATGAAATTAGCTTGTAAACATATTTTTGCTTTAAGAAAAAATGAGCAAATCCCACTTTACTGTGAAACTTTGGTGTGTAACAGATTTACAAAAAGTCTTTATTTTCAGTCACATTTAATCCAGCATGAAAGTGAGAACACTGTAGAAAGTATAAATGAAGATATTAACTTATCATTCATTCAGACAAACAAAAAAGTTTTTTCACATAATGAAAAGTGGAAAGCTGCCACCAGAGTATGCCAAAAGCTTGCCGACGTCATATCAGAATTTGGTACTACTGAGTTTGAAAATCAAATAGAGGTGGTTAAGCAATTAACAGAGCTTATGAATGAACGAAAAGACTTTGTAATTGTGGAGAAAGTTAACATAGACCAACTAACTGATGATACCATGCCTGAAGCTGCTGCTAATACAGCATCATCTGTAACTAGCTTGGAGCAAATGACAAATATATACGGCGAATCCAACAATATTCAGTTGAGCTTATTAAGGATACAAGAAAATGATGAGGTCTCAACTCACTTTAATCAATACTCCAATAGAAATTGTGATGATCAATGTGATACTAATATAGACAGTTATAGTAATGAAAATAGCGAATTGTTGAATGTGCCTGAATATAGTCCTAATATTGACAACCAAGAGAAAAACAATAATATTGATAGTAATGTGATTGACAAGAAAATGCAAAAACAAAACCAAAATACGCTGGAAAATGCTATGTTGAATTTAAACAGTTTTGATGGAGAAACAATAGTCCATACTGATGCCTGTGTAGATGTAATTCCTGAATCAATTATATCTTGTTACAAAGACAATAGCCCCAAACAAAAGTTGATGTTAATAATTGTAATATTAAAAATGTTAAGTTACCTCTTGTAATAAAGCATAAAGGTCGCCCACGGGGTTTTATGAACACAGTCATTGGGATAAAAAAGTCCCAAAAGTAAAACCCTTATGGGAAAAAAATGAATATTCTAGATATAAAACGATGTTGGGAGCATTTTTGTATGATGAAAACAAGACTCAGTCAATCCTTTCGAGTAATAGTTTAGTCGAGATTACGGATTTAAAAATACAAGCTGAGAAGATTAATCCACTTCTCATTGAGCCGGAAATTAAGATTGAAGAGATAGAAAGGTTTTTTACTATGGATGCATTTATCGAATTGAAAAAAAAAATTAAACAAATGAAAAGCAAATGCAAATGGTTTTGTGGCGTATGCCAATTATCAATCATTAATGATACAATTAGATGTGACTCTTGTTTTAGTTGGTATCATTTCAAATGTATAAAGGCAACTAAAGTACCAAAATCTAAAAATTGGTTTTGTATTTCTTGTCAAAATTATTAAAATGTGATTTTAATACTTAAATCTTTAACCGATACCAAAGGGCTAGAGAGCAAGCAGTATTATTATTTTTATAGCTAGATGACTGTTATTTCCTCAGATAAAAATAGGATTATTTCTGTAGTGTCATATGGACTTTATACTGTGCTTTCTGAGTTTTTTATTTTGTTTTTGGAATATGTAGCTATATCATATACCTACCTAAAACCTATGTTACTTTAGTAATTAAGTATATTGAAGTTAATAAAGTTCAGCAAAACAAAATGTATTATTTTCAATTCTGTACCTCTGAAACCAAAAATAATTTAGCAATAAAATTACTGGATCTTAAGTGAGCTTAGAAATTGGCACATTTTCTCTAATTTAACTGACCTCGTAACTCTTAACATTTTGGAGATAGACACCCTGTAAAAGCATCATTTCAAATTTTATATAAAACTTACATAATGCTGAATAAAATAAGTAAATATTTGTAGATAGGTACTAACCAAACTACAGGTATATTTCTCCACGCTCCAATATGGCATTTTTAAAATGAGACAGCTTTCTGTAGGTTAATGAAATTGTGCAAAAAGTTAACTTATTTCACCACCTGACGTATGTAAGCATTTATGTGTGACATTAGGTATTATTAAATTAAAAAAAAACAATTTATACAATGTTTGTTAGCTTTGTACCAAGTTGAAACCCCATATAATATCAGTTTATTACGAAATCTGCATATTTTAGCCATATATTATTTGTACCTATAAATGGCTGAATTCTTTTATGTAAGTACTAGGGGGAAAACATGATTACAATAAAATTTATCTTATGTACAGGGGATCACTGGAAATACCATATACTTATGAGTAAAGCTTAAATGACATACGGTTGATTAGCATTAATACCTATTCTGCCGATTGGTCGGTTTAATAGTCATATCGTCTAAACTGCCGACCGGTCGGCAGAATAGCCACTCCCTTTTTAAAATAACTTCTACTCTGGAAGTTGCATACATTGATATTATTTTATTTTATTTTATTGCTTATTTATTTTATGTATAAACCCACCTCACATTAAAATAATAAATAATTGAGTTTTGGCGCCAAATCAAATAACCTCAAAAACTGTTGTACAGATATTTTTAAAAATATATGAATATGAATGGGTCAACATGTGCATCTGTTGTACAAAAAATATTTAGATAACATAATTTTTAAAATTTAAAAAAGTACAAATGTTAAATACAAAATTCAGAAACTATAAAAAATATAATGTTAAAAAAACGATCACAAATTATATCAAAAGTAAAAGATATAAGACGAATTTAAATCACCTATTTCAGCTTTAATTTTAACATTCGGATTATTGATGTAAAACATTTACCTGAGATTAATAATTGTTTGTCTAGGACTTTAATTTATTAAAAGTTTTCAAAATGACCGGTTCACTAGTTCGTTTGCCGAGTTTATATGACAGTTTTGACAGAGATAGTGATGGGCGATATACATCGGGGCATTGGAAACATCGATATTTTCAATTTGACGCATCGACTTTACCCAATGCATCGAAAACTTTCGATGTTTCCCGATGCATCGATGTATTTTTGTCGATGTATCGAAAGCTTTTCCATTGTAAATATAGGTTCTCATTCTTTCGTAAAAATATTCGCTAAAAATTCTCTTGTAAATGAAATGCCGTCTTAAAGACCAAATATCAAATATACCTGGCAACAATACTACTACAACTTACAAAACAGAAAGAGGACACAGAATCCTAAACGGAGTACAGAGTGAGAGAAAAGTAGAAAACAAAAACAGTCTCTGGAGTGACTATCACAAACTAGTTGATAAAAATTGGGAAAATAATAGATCGGATGATGATTTGACCGATGAAATATCAGTCCCGTGGGTAAATTGAATGAAAATCCGCTAGAAATTTGGAATATTTTAAAGGTACAATTTTAAAGTTGCATACAAGTACCATCTTAGTCACCACGTCGGTACCATCGGAAAGGTTATTCTCAAAAGCGGGACAAACTCTTAATGAACAACGAAGCAGATTAAAGGGGAAAAGACTGAGATTTTATTTTTATAAAGTTTAAATAAAAAATACTTTGACTTGGATTAGTAAAGTAACCAGTGTATATGTTATGTTTCAGTTTTTAAGTTTAAATTATTCATTATTTTTATAAAGTATTATATATTCACAACTTGTATTGTTTTCATTACGTTTAAGAATAAACATTAGTAACACTGTTCGGTTTCTCTTTTATTATTTGTTTTATATGAAAACATGGTCGTTTGAATAATTGAACCTAAACTTAATTTCAATATTTCACAGCAACAGTTACGATGCATCGGAGATATCGATGTTTTTATTCGATATATCGATGCCATTATTCGATGCATTACATCGACGCTTACTTTTGTTGCCCATCCCTAGACAGAGACTTAATGTAGGGTTGCCACACTTTTAAACTTAAAGTAACAGACAAAAAACGTTTCTGAACTGTTTGTAATTGGTCCTTATATTATGTAAATTAAAAATTTCCCTAGCTAGCAAAGACCGTTAATCAACAGACCAATAAAAAAAAGTCCCACTAATATCATAAATGATTTCAAGTACTGCTCTTAAACCGACCAGTTCCTTAAGTTCTTTTTGAAAAAAAAAAACGGACATGAAACAAAATGTGCCGGTCATAGGTGGTAGCATTATATTAGTTTTATTAATTACTATGGTAAAGTCCGGAAAGCGAAAATATTCTGGGCAGGTTGAAATTAGTCCTTTAACAGGTGTTTCATGGGCACGCAAAACATTATTTACAATTTATTTACTGTGTCAACCGTCTCGAGCAGAACATTTTCGTCCGACCAGTAAGATTTTCCTTAAAAATATAGGTTCTGTTGTGAAAGTCACGCGTAGCAGGAATTATTAGTTACTTGATAGCGGTGTGAAGTAACGATTGACGAAAAACTAAAAATAAGACAATAATGAAAATGAATTTATATGTTTAAAATAGGGCTTTAAAACCAGTAGCGTAACAAGACAACGTGAGGCCCTGAATAATGAGGGCCTCCTCCCATCTTTATATTAAGAACATATAAATAGAAAAAATAGGAGATTTCAAAAATCGCAAAAAAAAAATTGAAATTTTGTTTTAACATTCAGAATAGTTCCAGCAAAATGAATAAGTACCACAGAAAAATGAAATAAGGTAATATATATCAACCATAATATATTCCATATAAACTATTCTAAATAAACATAACGAGACAACATTCTAAAGTATAATAGTAATAATTCTAATTACAACGATTTTGGATTAGACGACTGACTGGTGTTTGTCTATAAAGATTGTCTATTTTTACATGCTTCTTCAATTTTGCTTCGTTTTCTGCAGCTTTTTTATTTTATCACAACTACGACGCTGAATACTCACAAAACAAAATATAAAATCATTATCACTGCAATTATACGCCTGTTTTAGTCAGAACACAAAAAATTAACACCCAAAGCCATTACCGCATCTACAACTTTTGGAGCCCTACACCCCCGGCCTCCTTTCTATTAAGACAGCTTAAAAATAAATTGTCAACAACTGCTTTGAGGGCAGCCTATTTTGCCTTGTTCCACTCTCGACTGGCGTATGGAATAACATTGTGGGTATGTTCTTCCGGAATTAATTAGGGTCTTCAGACTTCAAAGGCAGGCAGTTAGGGTTTGCGTAGTGCTGACCCAAGTGAACATTGCAAAGCTCTCTTTATTGCCTCCAATATATTAACACTTCCCTCTTTATTTATATTTTGCCAGGTTTGCGACATGCATAGAAGAAAGTCAATAAATGAATAAAAAAATGAAAATCATAATTCTCAGACACGTTCCGCTAATCTAGTAATAGCACCCAATTTAAGACTTACAAAATCTCGGAAAACATTCAATAAACGTTAAACTTTACAATGTTTTGCCACAGACATATAAGTAACTGAAAATCCATGTATTTAAAACTAAACTTAAAGCTTTCCTTATAAATAAAGGCTTTTATTCTATCCACGAATATCTACAGGAAGCTTCCACTGCAACCATCTGACTCTGTTTTTGTTTTTTTTTTGTTGTTTTGTACATACATGAATATATATTCTTCAAACTCTATGTTAGATTTGACCATCCGAGTATTTTTAACGACTTTTTAAGTGAACATTTTTTACTTGTAATTAATTTTTTCAATTTATATGTAAAGTTTTTTCGATGTTTTGTGTTTTGATTTTAATACTAATTGTATGCTTGTTTTAATTGTATTCAAATTTTTGACTTGCTATAATTTTTCATTTAACAAATGTAGTCAAATAAATAAATAAAGCATTGCAGCCAGTGCTGGTTTAACTATTTTTGCCCAAACGTATTGACGGGCGCCAAGCTTGTGAGAAAAAGTGGCGACCAAAAAAACTCTTCTCTTCCATATAACAGACACTTATCCACTCTTTTAATATAATAATATATAAAACTTACCTACTTACTGATAAAATGAAACAAGGAAAATTATATAAACAATTTTTGTTGCAGCGAGGCGGTGGCGGGCCCTCTTTTCGACGGGCCCTAGGCCCGGTCTTCACGAGCCTAATGGGTAATGCGGCCCTGCCAAAGCAAATAGCAAATAACTTAAAATAAATTATCAGTTAAGTATTTTGCATCTTCGCTCCCTATTCCCCGTAGAAATTTTGTCCGATTGATCTTTACCGACGTAAAGCGCTCCGCTGCGACAGAAATGAACCTGCTGGTGAAAGCCAAATAAAAATAAAAGGCTGTTTGCCTATTTGGTGCGCGTTAAAGTCTATACACACGGCAAATTTCTTTACTTAAATATGCGCTTTTATAAATCGATAGCCTTTAGTTATACCGATAGTTCTAATACGATAGTTTTTTTCTGTAGACTTTAACTGGGCCGGCGCCGGCCCCACCAAAGGCTCGTGCCCTGATGCAACCGCATCAGTCGCACCATTGTTGTTACGCCACTGCTTAAAACTGTATATGTAAGGGAAGCTTTATAAATATACTTAGCAATTATAAAATATTTGAAACAAATAAGGGTCTTTCTCAAAAATGTACAATTCAACGTTTCAAAGACCTTATCCATTTTTTCCATCTTTGATTGGATAAAGCATTTAAGTAATCTACTTAGATCTTTAAACGCTACAGGAATTCTAAAAAATCGTACTCCCTTTCAGATCTCATTGCACAATTCACAACCAACCAAAATGCAAACATTCTATTTTAATAAATTGGTCAATAAGTATGACTAATTCAAACAATTAGTGCTGCAAGAATACGAATTAGTTCGAATACTTTACAATTAATACGGAATCGGCTGAATTACTATGATCGGCACCGACAACGACAACCCGTGCTCTGCGCTTTCTTTTTCGTGATTCGGCCGGACTGTATGTCTGTGTGTGCAAAACGGGCGAATGGATTGATGCGAAATCAGTATTAATTTAATTTCGCCTATATTCCGAAAGAAAACAGAACACATTGTTCAATGTGTGTCCTATTGGTTCGCCGTTTATTTCCGTGCAGTATAAATACGTTTTATTGAATGTTCAGTGTGGGCTTCCTGGCTCAGTGGTATGATTCTCGGCTTGGGTTGCTTCATGTTCTTTGTACTAGTAACTTTTTGTTCATGTTGGCATCTCGACCTTATCAAAAACCACCGAGATACAACTTTAAAGAGAAACTTTATTTAATACAAATTAATTTTGGACACTTTCGTCACATACATAGGTGAATCAGTACCAACAGGAGCGCGAAGGCATTAGGTGGATTGGTAATAGATTAGCACCAGATTAGGCACTGTAGGCATCAACGTTAAAGTCCTAACACAAAAGGCGGGCAATAGACTTTCGCAAGTTACGGACTACGCTGTTGAATAATGTTGACCTCCTTTTGTGTTAAGGCTTTAATGATGATGCCTACGGCACCCAACCTGGTGCTAACCTGGTATTAAACTGACCTAGCGCCACCGGGCTCTTGCTGGTACCGGTCCGCCTTATGTATGTTAACAAATATACATAAATAATTTTATTAGGTACTGTAATTCGCTCCACTTAATATGTTTTTTAGCTCGGTGTCATATGCCAACATGAAGGGAAAATTATTAGTCCAATGTCCTAATTTTTCAGATAAAATAGGTTAGCACCAGGTTCGTCAATGGAACTATCATTAAACCTATAATAATAAAACCATTATTAAAGTCATAATAAAAATCGTCGGCATGGATTAAGAGATATATCGGATCCCGACAATTGTGGACAAATGACTTTTGCTTTAATTTCATTTATTTTTTAAAACAAGACAAGATCCCAATATAAAAAGTAATAAATTCCTAGTCAAATAGTGTTAAAACGATTATATTTGAAAGTTCAGTTTTATTTTCCTTTTTAATGAATGTATTATAATAAAAACGAACAAAAAGTGTTTTTTGTGATTTTTTTCTTGTTTCTAATAATTTCAAACAAAAAGGGAAAAGAAGAAAAGTGAAAATTTGGGTTAGAATACTTGTAAATTTTGATGATGAATAACTCAGAAACGAAACACGATTCAAAATAATTGAGTTTGGATTCGAGATTAGGAAACCAACACATCTGCACATCAAATTCGGCGATGTTCTAAAAAATTAAATAATTAGCACAGATATTTACAATAAATTTCGGTGCCCACAAAAACAGACAGAATTCATCTTTTACGCAATTATTATAACTCGGAGATATTCAGATAACATGTCACTAAAAGCATTTTTATATTAGGATGTATCTACAATTCCTCTTTTGTTTATAAAAGCTACCTCTCCATTTCCATAATATTAGAATTAACCTCGTGGGAAATAACAAATTATCTTTAAGAGTTTTTGAGTTCAGCTAGATAACTTTTAAATACATTAAAATTTATGGTGGATAGATGAAATATTGTACTTAGAAGCGTTAACTGAGCGTGAAAAAAAGAATTAACAAATATATTTAAGAACGATTCTATGAATGCCTTAAGACCAGTGTTCCTAAAAGCATTTGGCTTTATGCCTTATTTAAAAAATTTACTTAACGATCTTTTAAGACAAATCCTTTTTAGCTTTAACACGTGTTTTAAAAACCGCCTGAAAAATATCTAAACTTAAAAAGGTTTTATGAGAAGGTTTATGAGTATCCTCAAGGTCTTCATAAAATTTAAATTGTTTTTTAAGTTAGGTATAGGACACTTGAATCACGCGGATATTCCTGAGCATTGGTTGTTAGTCAATTTTTAATATTTATTAAGGATCTGATAGTGGCGTTTTATTAGCAAATATGGCTTTAATGGTAGTTTTATTAACAAACCTGGTGCTAACTTAACGGAACAGATCCAACTAATGGGTATTATAAGAATCCAAACTTTGACGGCAAATTCGGCCAGATGACGCTATACTAACTAATTAGCTTTATGGTAAATATTGATTTACACTTACCATCGGCAATTTTGATGATTTTTGGTACACTGGTAGATTTTCAGAAGTTGATAACGAATCCGAAGTCACATTTTTGCGGCGACGTTTCATAATTTACAATCTTATACACATAGTTTCCGTTTCTGTTTCCTTCAGTAATTTTTATAAGAAAACGATTGAATACACAAATAAAATATCAAAATTATACATATTTTTTCAACTTCTGATGTTATATTACTCAAAAACCGTATCAATAAAATTGTATCTCTTATTTGCTATTTTTAATAGGGATTTTTTTCTTGTTTTGTGTTTTATATTGGCAACCTTTGTCATTCAAAATTCAAATTTACAAATTTAATCAACGCAGTACTGTTTATTATGGATATTTTGTTACATAAGTGGATAAGTACCATATTAGCTAATTATACTAGCAGATGGCCCGACCAGCTGCTAACCATGTGCCGGATCATGGCAGCGCGTAGACACTAGGTGGCACGGTATTGGGTTAGCGCCAAGTTAGGCACCGGAACGCGATAGCTCGCAAAAACATCATCGTTAAAGTTATAAAACATAAGTAATACCGTTTCAAAGATGATGCCTCCGAGCCGTCGCGCTTCGGCATTTAACCTCGTGCGAACCCGGTATCTTTGTACCTGGTGCCTCCGCGCTGCCGCGCCCGAAGATCTGCTAACCTGGTCATCTAACAGAATGTCTAAAATAAACTGTTTTCAAAATTGTTACTTTGATAAAATTTGCCGAATTTTAAAGTCAACTATTTACTTGAATCTTTGAATGACAATGGTTGCCAACATAAATAAAAAAATCAAGAAAAATTTCTTATAAAAATAGTAGATCAAAATACAAGAGTTCTAACCACACTACAACACAACTTGTTACGTTCTTGTTACCAGAACGTAACAAGTGGTGGTGTAGTGTGGTGAGAACTCTTATATTCTGATCTATCTTCTACCACAGGTTCCAGTGTTAGGGCATACAAATTGTAATTGACAGAGCCAATTTTATTGATGTGATTTTTGAGTAATATAATGTAATGAAAAATATGTGCAATTTGGATATTTTAATTGTATATTAAATCGTTTTCTTATAAAATTACTGAAGAAGACAAAAAAATTTGATGAGATATATCTCGGAAACGGAATACCGCTGAAAAAATATAACTCCGGATTTATTATGAGCGTTTAAAAATCTAACGGTGCACTAAAAATCATCAAAATCGGCGATGGTAAGTGTAAGTAAATATTTGCTTTAGTGTCTAACATTAGCTGCCTGTGCCAAAACCCTTGTTTATGTATGGACAAGGCCAATACTGATAGCAGATTATTATAGTATTGGAAAAAGTGAGCTGGCACGTTACTTCAGAAAGGTTCCGGTTCAAGTTATTTTTTCACTTGGTATCAGATCTTGGAGTGACAACCAATTCAGAAAGGATTAATAATTAAAAAAAAGAGGTAGATAGGCCTTACTTAAATTAACCCCATATTTTTTA
This sequence comes from Kuschelorhynchus macadamiae, assembly GCA_030620095.1. Classification (NCBI taxonomy): domain Eukaryota; kingdom Metazoa; phylum Arthropoda; class Insecta; order Coleoptera; family Curculionidae; genus Kuschelorhynchus; species Kuschelorhynchus macadamiae. Next base: position 142,055 of record JAUTXW010000800.1, read on the forward strand.
AATAATTAATATATAAAATTATTAAAGGAAAGGAAACTTAAAAGTGTAAAGATGCATTCACTTCAGTTTTTACTAAAAGATGTGCGGCAAGATATTACAGAAAATCATCTACAGCTAAAAGCTATAATTCAGGTCAGTATATTAGATGTAGGTTATTAAAAGAGTTTTTGTTTATGTATGTATTCCTCTAAACGAATGAAAATAAACACTTTCAAACTGATGTGGAGTTCTAGAGGAAGAAATTAATGTTTTAAGACTTCAAGGAGTTCAAAAAATATTAAAACAATTGAAATTTAGTTGTACACCCAGTAGTGTAACCAGGAGGGGTTTTGGGGACAGGTGCCTCCACTTGACCACTCAAGGTCTGCATTTTTATAAATAGTAATATTTTTTTATGCATATATGATTATTTTTAGAATTTTTGATATAATAGTATTTCTTAAACATGGTTTAGGCTTCATTTCAAATGTTTTGTAATGGCACCTCAGGTGAAAAACTGTTTTGAAATCTAAATTGACCAGCAGTGAAAATTCAGGGATTGTCAGGAAAAGATAGTAAGGTCTAACACATACCATTTCAAATATATTTGAGAATGTTCGAAAAATTGAGATTAGTGAATAGTATTTTGTCCAACCTAAACCTTCGTGAAAAATGCCTTTTAAAAATATATAATATTTTTAATATCTGCCAGAGGAACATACATTAATTAAAAGTGTGCTAATGGAGTAGTTATCTCAGTTTTTTGATTTGAAACTTTTTATTTATTCAGAAATAACAAATGTTAAATTATGTACATAATATATAGTATACTTAAATTATTTTTAAATTGTATATTATTTTTACATAGTACAGTAGTACATACAGGCTCACCTGTATGTACCAGATATCCAAGAAAATACCCCACTTCCACAAAGGCAGCGGACCCAAAACAGGAAAATCCAAAAAGCTACATCAATTTGTTAAATCTTTCACATTTTCATAAATAAATAGTTTAATCAATTTATTACATGTCTTTGTATTTTGTATAGCCTTAATGTAATTTGGTATTAAGTTATAAAACTTAGGTGCCAAGTAATCAACAAATTTCAAGTGTATGGTTCTGTTTATAATTGGGATTGTGGTTATTTTTGTTTGCTCTAGTAAGGTGATCATGAGGGTTGTTATTTTTTAATTTTTTTTAGTATTAGTATTTAAAGGATTAATATTATTTTTGTAAGCTCGGCCCCATACAATCAGCCTGTATCTAAGTAAAAATTCTACTAAAGATTTATAAACTTGTATGATTCTTTTTTTACTAAAAAACTCTCATAAAATATAGAATGTGTGAATTTATCTCCTTATTTTATTTGTCAGATATTCAACATGGTTAGTCCATTTAAGATGTTAATCTATAAGGATGCCCAAATACTTGGTTTTTTTAACTGACTTAATTTCAGTTCTTAAGTCACTGATTACAAGACTGTTAAATGTTGTTCTGTTTAAGTTAGTAATAGAAGACATAATTTGTTTTAGTCATATTCAGAGATAATTTAAACGTGTCCAATTTTGTACTTTACAAAAACCATCAACAGTACTAGCTCACCTGATTCCAAGTTGTTCTCTAAAAAACAAGAGCAGTATCATCTGCATAGGATATATTAATTTACCATTATTCATTTTCAGAGGGAGCAAAGAAATGATTTTGTTTTATTATTTTATGAAACAATAGTAGTGAAGAACACTGATAAAACTATTGTATTGTCTCCTTCTTTGTTGATTCCATTAGGTTATTTTAATTTTGGCATATGTTGTAGATCAGTTACTGGGTATAATGGACACTGGGATGTACATTCTCATTTTAAAAGGGTCTTTATTTGCAGATTGTTTGAGCCTATATGTAATACGGAGCATTTATTATCTTTTAGCTTCATCTTCCATGTTAGCATGTAGCTTTTGGGTCATCTGCGAAATAATATATATAAATATGTTTGACCTGATGTACAGTATGAAAAAGAAGCAGTCCCAGCACAGATCCTTGTAGGATGCCACTTAACACCTTATGCTCCTTGGATAAATGAGAGGAATTGATGCAGTTTATAAACAAAATAGGCCTCAGGATGAGTTACTTCTATCCTGATTTTTGTTGAGCTGCTTACACTGTTATTTATTGTTAGATACTGATCCCTTCTCTTAAAGTAGCTCTCAAACACTCTCAACACTGCGGCATGGACACCATACTGTGATAACATATCAAGAACTTCTCCATAGGGTAGAATGTCAAAAGCCCTTGAGAGGTCAAGGAAGATAGCAAGGCTTTTTTAGGACCATTTAGATGCCCTATATTGTAGAAGTATGTAATCTATCCTTAAGACATTTCTCAAATACTTTCGTGAAATTATTTATTAGCCTAATCCAGATTTATTAATTGCTATGATTCTTGATTCTTTAAAGTAAGCAGGTATCTTGCCTGTTTTAAAAATTAGATTTATTTGTGATTTAAAGTGTAAAGCTTGACACTATGGTGATAGTTGGTTTTAATATGGAGATGGGCAAATCGAAAAACAATTAAATGTTCTTTATTTGAATACAAGAGCCATTCATATTAAAATATGTCTAAATATGTTAGTGTGCTAATTTGAAATAGACGGCTTTGTAATTTTTGTGGGAGAAACATGGAGAAAATGATCAACAATATTGCAAACTTTAGATCAATATATGCGAGTAGGAAGAAGCATGGTGGGTGTGGAACCATTTTGGTGATTTTAATGTTGTTAAAAATTTCGAGAAAGAAAAATTTTTTTTTTGTTGGTACACCTGGTGCGTTGTGACAGATATATGACTGCCACGTACAATCCCAGGAAAATGAGGGATATGGTCAACAACACAGTATCTATCCTTGATGAGGAATTGTCTCGACTGGTTAATTGTGAAGTATTTCTATTTTAAGATCTAAATATAGAGATACTTGTGAACAGTCCCAAATCATACCTGTACAGCGGAGTCAGCTTGGGTAATGGATGTTAAAATTTTATAATATTATAACAATATTTTAAATTTATTTGTATAATGTTAATATAGGCCTTTGTAATTTTTCATAATTTCAGCTTTGTCACCAAAAGTATATCCTTTTTTGATAATAAGGCATATTTTGAATTTGAATTTGAATAGCCATGACTGTATTTCGCCCTGCCCTTAAACTGAGTTGACAGTCAAAGAGCATGTTTTTCGTTTCCAGAAAGGAGACAATTTGGACAGCCATACATTTTTCTAGCACCTTTGAGATTGGGACAACTAGGGCCTTCTTTAGAGCAGATGGAAATATTTTTGACATGTTTAATGAGCCTAATACTTAAACCATAAATGTCAGATGAATTTTTATTTTTGGTATTGTCAATAATATCTCTAACTTTATTAAAAGTAACTCCTATAAAGTTAAAAGTTTTGAACTTGCACAGTTCTGTTAAAGGATTAAATTGAATGGGTGGCATTTTATTTATTAATGCATGTGCAATACTTGTGACAAAATTATTGAATTCATCTGGTAATATTTGAGTACTGTTTTTAATTTTAGATGTATTTTTCCCTCTGTGACTTGTTAACTATATTCCAAGCACTCTTGACTGGATTATTTGAGGTGTTTATTATTTTATCATTATTTGTTTTTTTTGCCTCTTTAATACAATGTTTATATTGTTTTTTATAGGAATCGGATACCTCCCAATCTGCTAGTCTATTAAATTGTTTAAGTACCTCAAAGAGAAACCAATCCACTACACCGGCTTGCACTGACCCAACAGTATATGTTTTTTCTGGAAATGACAATTTGTAGGAGTCCTCAAGAATACCTATCAGATTCTGATACTTCTATATTTAAGTTGTCATCGGTATAAAATTCCACATACAGTTATCTACAGGATTAAAGAATTTACATAGACCTTGTTGATGATGTGATAAGTTTAAGTTTATATTACCAGCAAGACACTCCAGCACATTAAAATTAACAAAAATATTGTCAATACAAGCATTGTCCCTTGTGGGCTCATTGATCAATTGTACCATACCATATGTTCTCAGCAGATCATTTAAAAGCATGCCCTCCTTTTGATTAGTCCCAAATTGAACATTAAAATCCCACAGGAGGACAATATTCTTTGAAACCCCAGTCATTCCAATGGCAGTCTCCATTGTATTCAGGAAAGCATCAAAGTCACCCGAGGGTGTTCTGTAAACAGCAGATTGTTAGGTAGTGAAAGTACGTCAACACAAATACTGCTCATCTCAATGCTTCCCTCAATGTTGAGGTCAATTATATTATTTACACATTTAAAATTAAAACAATCTTTTATTAAAATACCTCTCCAACCTGTAGGCTTCTGGTTGAGAAGGCTGCTGTTTTGTATCCATGAAAACTGAAGTTGAAAATTTCCCCTCATCCCGTAACGAATGTTTGGTAATGCAAAACACAGTGGCATCAGTTTGCCTTAGTGCTGCTATCTCATGTACTTTCTTGCTGATCAACATTGCAGTGGACTACTTTAAATAAACATCTTGAGTCCCCAGAGCCCTTCTCCGTTTTGAGTGAAGCAGACTATTGTGAATCCGGCATTGTAGTTTGTAAAAATGGCGACATTATTTCCAATTGGCTTTGGCCGATTTTTGTCAATATTAGTTCTTTTTCTTTGCATTACTAATTGAAATTCTTCATGGTCATCATTTTTTCAGCACCCATTTCAGCAATAATTTGTTGGTTAGGAAGTGGGTTTGACAGCTCTTCTTTTTCTCTTGTACGGGCTGGCGCTAGGATATTAGTGCATTCAGGGACGTTTCGATTTGTCGCAGTTTTATTACTCGGATTTTTAATTTTTAATATTTTGGCAGATTGAATTTGTGCATTTGGTGATTTGCTTCTACTGCTGCCCTCTGTAGATAGAATGGGGAATTGAGAACTGGAATTTTTATTGTTTTTTTATGGAGTTTTTTCTAGATTTTCATATTTTTCTTGTTTCTTGTTTCTTTTCTTTTGGGAGTAAAGAGTTTTCCTCCAAAATGTAAATGCCAAAGAGTTAAATTTCTTGCAAAAGGAGCTAAAGGCCTATACTATAAAAACTTGTTTAGTGCAGCTTATAGTTACTCAAGAAAAACCTATCAAGTTCTGAGATTATTGAGCGACTTGTCAAAGCTGGCATGCCGTCAATTTCGCTTTCAATCCAGCAGGAGCACTGCTGATGCTATATTCAGGTTCTTGGTGGGTATTTATCAGGGGATCAATGCGTACCACTCAGTTGCCGCGGTTTTTTGTGACTTGTCAAAAGCGTTTGACTGTGTAAGTCACAGTTTGGACCCTCAAAAGCTTGCCGTGTATGGCTTTAGGTGCAGGGTTCTGGAGTTGTTTGAATTATTTCTTACTAGCTGCTATCAGAGAGTCCTGGTTAACTCGGCTTCATCCACGTCTCTTGATGCTAAGTGGGGAGTTCCACCGGGAACTATGTTGGATCGTTTTTCTGCTCTATATCAATGATTTAGCTTTTGTTGATATTCATGGCCGAATCACCTTATTTGCTGATGACACCTCAATAACTTGGAACCATCCTAATTTGGACTCCTTAAGAGAGACCATATTACGTGATCTTTATGTCATTAAGGAGTGGTGCGATTTCAACTTTTTAACCCTGAACACTGGTAAAACCTGCCTTGTGGGATTTAAATGCATGGTGGATGATGTTGTTGTGGGTTCTGTACCACTGAGCAACACGTCAGTGTCAAAGTTTCTGGGCGTAAACATAGACAGTGAACTACAATTTATTCAGCACATTATGTCTATTAGCAAAAGGGTTGCTGCCGGGTGTTGCGCTGTCCATAGGTTTGCTTCCGAGGTCAGATTCAGTGCTGCCAGGATGGTTTATCACTCTCTACTGGAGTCACACTTTTGGTATGGCATTGCATTCTGGGGAAACTCCAATTACCTCTTGACCACACTATTTGTGCTGCAGAAGCGTGCTATCAGATGTTTGTGCAAAGCCAAAAGCAGAGAATCTTGCAGGCCACTTTTTATCAGCAATAAAATTTTAACATTAACTTCACTTTTTATTCTTGAGATGGTCTGCATGGTTCACAAGTACAGGGGAAGTTTTCCTGTGCATCAGCATGGGCACAACACCCTAGGTGCTCAAGATTTGCATTTGCCAACCCCTACTTCAGCTCTAACTCCTAGCTTCATTCTTTATGAAAGTAGGAAAATCTATAACCACCTTCCTATTTCTATTAAATCGCTAGGCACAAAAACCTTTCAGAATTCTCTCTGAGATGGGATACTATGAGTTGGGGAATTCTATAATGATACTTTTTAGGAACTCTCTCCATTATGCATTGATTTTAGTTTTTTTTTATTTATTTTAATTTGTCGTTATTATCTTTTTACAACGCATTTTACATTTATGATGTGTTATTGTATATAGTTTTTAATATAATGTTCATTTACCTATTTTTTTTACTGTATTTTGAATTGTTTATTGTTATTCATTTTTAAGATCTCTATATACATTGTTTTATTTATTGTCGACATTACCTGTTTTTAAGCTGGTCTTGGGTTCTCTAATGTAAATGTTTGTCAATTTATGTTTATTATTTTACTTTATTTTTGACAGACTAACTTATAGTTATAGAAATTTAGCCTTGTCAACAAATGTTTCTTATATATTAATGACATTAAAGCATATTTTGATTTGATTGATGATTGATATAAAATATACCACTGATCATTGCACAAGCAAATCATATCAGATATCTAAGGAATAATGCAGGAGAAAAATTAGTTTTCAATTTCTCCCTATTTAATTGATGTTATTAGTCCGTCTATTATCCAAGCCTTTATCTTTTTGTTTGTTTTTTTTTTATGTTCAATTTGTTTTGGGCTGTAATATTATATTTTAAAGTATTGTTATAAAGACACTCATGGCCACCTCAGGAATGTTGCATACCAGGATATTGTTCTAATCCTGTAGATGCAATTTTTGCTTAAAGAGATTATAATTGATAAAACTATAAGATTTTTTAACCAGAATTCCATTGTTGCCAAGGTAGCCCTTATCCCTGGTTATATGAACCATAATTGGGAGGTGATCAGTAATATGAGGGTCAATTTTAAAAGATTGTATATTTATTTCCTTAATTTTAATTTTAAGTTTTTGTCTAATAAATATGTGATCAAAACATGATGATGTTTCAGGTGTTCGAGTAGGACACGTTATGATATAGATAACTTTTTCAGTTTTTTTTAAATGTTTCTTATTGCAGTAACAGAATTAAGTTTTACAAGTTGCATAATATAAATAGCACATTTTCTTTTAAACTAACGAGTACTGTAGAAGTAACTGTATATTACATAATATAAGAACTAATGCGAGTGGAAATGACACCATTAGTGCTCAAATGCTAAAATGTTGTAGTCCATTTATTGATAAATGTATCACCCATATTTATATTTGTTGTATTAAAGCCTGCTATTTCCCGGATCAATTGAAAATGTCAATTAGTAAGCCGCTATCTAAATCGTTTTTTTTTTTTTTTTCATTTTAATTATCTCAGAATTATTAGCATTCTGCCTGCATTATCAAAAATTTTTGAAAAAAATTTATTTAATCAGTTAAATGAATTAACACTAATAAATTGCTTCCTATCTCGCAGTGTGGATTTAGAAAAGAGATCAGTACTATCTTTGGTTTAGCAAACGTAACAGATGACTTGATTAAATCCTTTGACAATGAGCAATGTAGTATTTTGGTCCTATTAAATTTTTCTAAAACTTTTGGTACTACAAATCACAATCTATTATTAGTAAAACTTAAATTTTATGGCTTACAACAGGACTCCCTGAACATAATTAGGTCTTATTTGTCGAGATTTCGAGCAATAACCTTTTGTTAATAAATATTCTGATAACATACCAATCTTATGGGGGGTTCCTCAACGTGATATTTTAGGACCTCTATTGTTTTTAATATATACAGCTGATATATTAAATTCATTAAAGTATTGTAGTGTTCAAGCATATGCTGACAATACTCAGGTGTATTTTAATTTTAACATTGAAAATGTTTTATTAGCTTGTATTAAGGTAAATGAGGATTAAAATATCTTAATGAATCTTATCTCAATAACAGTTTAAAATTAAATCCTGCTAAATCATAATTTGTGCTGTTTGGTAGTAAATCTCTTCTATCTGAACTTAAAGAGCTTATTAATATGTCAATTGAGGCCAACAATTTGGGTGTGGTAATTGATTCAGAATCAAGGTTTAAGCAGCATATAACTCAATTAATTAAAAAATTATATTTTGAATTAAAAATTTTGTTTAGTTACGAACATATTTTAGATATCAGATTTAAAAAAAAATACTTTACGAGTCTCTTGTGTTATATTGATTTTATATATGAGCCTTGTTTAGACAGTTTGGGTAAAGGGCGTATTCAAAAAATTCAAAATTCATGTTGCAGGTTTATTTATAGTTTAAGAAAATATGATCATATTATATCATTTACTTTTAAAGAACATAATTGGCTTACTATGAAATATAAGAGGAATTTGTATTTGCCAAATTTATGTTTGTTGATTAAAATTTACTAATTACCTTGAATTCTAAATTGATTTTATGTTCAAACGTTCTTAATATTGATATTCGCGGTGTAACGACCACACTAACTATGCCTATATAATGTTGTAAAATGTTTTAACTCTTTGCCAAGCGAGTATATTGGTCTCAGTGAACCCTTATTTAAAAGATATTACAACAATCACCTGTTGAATATTCAATTTTCAAATTATAATATTGACTATCTTCCTAAATAATATTCATATAACTTTATTTAGTTTATGAATTGATGTCTTTTTTTTAATTATTTTCGGAAACAAGCATGCCACAGACAATTTATTTTATAAAATAAACTCTTTCCTCAGTGGGCGGCAGTTCAGTAGAGTAGCCTTTTCTGGGAAACTGCACGGGGCTTAATCAAAAAAACATTTTTCTATCATATATTTATTTTTTTTTTTGCCACATTTTTATTTTATTATTATGTATTTTATTTATTTGTTCAGTCTAGACATAAGTTAAGACATAATACCAAGGGTTGTGGAATATAAGAACTCTACAAGAAAAACGCTGGCAGACATTGATTTCTTTGCAAAGCATTTCCAACCGTGCTATAAGCAGCATGATAGTACGGATGCTACTTTTGATGAAAGTATTGAGCCTTTCCAGCAATTTACCAAGAAAGATATTTTGAGCAAGCTTTCATCCCTCTATACTGAGAAGAGTGCTTAACCAGATGGTATTTCTCCAATTTTACTTAAAAATATGGTGAAGTATTCGAAGAACCCATGCAAGTATTGTTTCAAAGATCCATTGAGGTTAGATACTTTCCAAAGGATTGGAATTTCCAATTTAACTGGATCCAGAAATAGTGTGAAAAATTAAAGAGGCCTTTCTTTACTTTCCATTCTTCCAAAGATCTTAGAACCAATTTTAACTGATAAGTTGTTTAAGTCTTTTATACATCTTATTTACCAGGAATAACATGGATTTTCCAAGAGAAGATCAATGGCCACCAACCTGGAATTATTTCAGAGTTTCCTTACTGATAGAGAGCAAGTTGGAATTCAAGTATATACTATATATACAGGTGTAACCAAAGCCTATAGTTGTCACTTCTGGAGTACCCCAGGGGTCACACCTTGGTCCGTAACTCTTCTGCCTGTACATAAATCGTGTAACAGTCTTCAGGTCGTGTAAGTGATTTCTTTATGCAGGTCATCTGAAGTTCTTCACAAAAGTAAAATTGATGAGTGACCATGCCACCCTCAGAATGACCTTAATAAATTTAACCTTCTGGTAGAAAATCAACAAATAAGGCTAAATCCAATCAAATGTAGAGTAATGCGATGTAAGACCCCAATTGAAAGTAATTATTCTATATGCGAAAAAGCTTTGAAAGATTCAAAAACATTCAATGACCTTGGAATTGTATTGATTGTGAGGACCCATTAATCAACATATGGAAAGTATACTGTCCTGAATAGTAACAGAATGCTGGGTCCCTATGCTACAAATGTATAAACATCTATGATATTAGAACTATTAGGACTTTATATAACTGCTTGGTTCATAGTGTGTTAGAATATAATAGCATCGCCTGGTATCCTTATAATAAATGTAATATTGAAATTGTAGAACGCGTTCAGAATATCTGTTGTAAATAATTGTGTATTTAACCAAAGTTTCCCTACTATGCAGAACATATTCTTTATAGATTCTAGAAAATTTAAAATGTTATTTTTAAATGTGTTCAGATTTTTTGTTGCATTCAAATTGACAAAAAAAATCTTTTTTTGGCTTTTTCCTAACTGAATAAAAATATTTAACTTTAAATTAATTGAAGCAAATATTTAATAAAATTACATATCTCATCATGTAGACTAGTCTGTGTATGGAATGTTTCGATACATAATATAAACAATATTATTTAAGCAAGCATCAGAAATTATGTCATTTACCTTAAGTTTTTATAGACACAGATAGTTTGCAGCCATCTATAATGTTATTTTTAAATGTCTTCAGATTATTTGTTGTATTTATATTGACAAAAAAAAATCTTTTTTGGCTTTTTCGCAACTGAATAAAAATATCTAACTTTAAATTAATTGAAGCAAATATGTAATAAAATTACATATCTCAACATGTAGACTAGTCTGTCTACAGAATGTTTGTTAATTTAAACGTAATAAATAATCTGACACATTTAAAAATAACATTATAGATGGCTGCAAACTATCATTTTTTCATATCTAGGTTACATGTCAAACAAACTGAGAAATTTTAAAATTTTACAGCATTTTAAAAGTATACAAGTAAAGTTTTCAGTTAAATAAAGGAACTATACTATATAACTGTTAAAATAGAATAGGGAAATTAAAAAAAGACATTAACAATTATAGGTTAGACTTTTATATTAAATACAATTATTATAAAATTACAATTTTAAAATGTGTCCTATATCACAGTTCCTGGATACTATAAAATATGCTTTTTTTAGGAAATATTTTAAGGGCATTTTTGAATCTAGGTAGTGGAAGCTCTCTGACACTAAAGGGGATTTTATCAAATAATTTAACAGCCCAGTGTTCCCGCCGACTCTGGCACTTCCGAGTAAGTAACGCGAAGATTATCCCTCCCACGCGTCAGATGATCATGTACATTACTTTACATATGATATTTTGCAGTATAAATACTCAGGGAAATGAAAGAATACCTAGCTGGCGAAAAGCATTCCTGCAATCATCACGAAAACTTAGTTCCGCTAGCACTCGAACTACTTTTCTTTGACTAAACTAGAAATAAGACACAAAGTCTCGGTCTCAGTCAAAAAGAGTATAATGCGGTTACACGTGTTTCGCCTTTTCAGGCATCATCAGACCTACAATTAATATAACAATCAAAAACTATCACTATAAATATACAAAATTCAAACAGACCTTCGACATTAACTAAAATCACAAGAACAAATCAAACAACTATAACGTCACATGTTAAAATACACACTGAGATTAGGTTGCTAAAAAACCAAAAAAGATTTTGTTTGTCAATCTAAACGCACCAAATAATCTAAACACATTTAAAAATAACATTATAGATGGCTGCAAATTATCAGTTTTTCATATCTAGGTTACATGTCAAAAAAAAATGACAAATTTTAAAATTAGGCACTCTAACGATCTATTCACTGTTATGTCATTTTTGGGTTGTCGTAGGACACACAAACTGATTTAGCCAATGAGGCTTAATTATTGGTTTGATAAGTCCCACAATAAATTTGTCAAATAGCTGTCGTAGGACAAGCAGCTGTTTTGTTGGACTGCCTAATTTTGAAATACATTCTTTTCTATTATTTATTGTTTCTCTCTTACGATCGGCGCACTGATGAGTCCCGAAAGGATGAAAGTATTTCTACAACTACTATGTGTCTATAAAAACTTAAGGTAAATGACAAATTTCTTATGCTTGCTTAATTAATATTGTTTATATTATGTATCGAAACATTTCGTAGACAGACTAGTCCACATGTTGAGATATGTAATTTTATTAAATAATTGCTTCAATTAATTTAAAGTTAAATATTTTTATTCAGTTGCGAAAATGCCAAAAAAGATTTTTGTTTGTTAAATATAAAATGAATTAAAATCATTTAAAAACGTCGATATAAACTTATTAATTATCTCATCTTCCTATGTGAAATGCTGACCGATATTAAATGACTTCATATACGAACAAAACACTCATATTTTGAAAGAATGTAAACAACGCTAAATTTCTAGACCTCGGCAACGGCGAAAATTGATACCTCTCTTATTGAAAGGAAATATTTAAATGACTGTCGATTCAACATTTAACAATCACCCACACTGTTAAAAAACGGTTATTGTTCATTTCTAACCATTAAGATATAAACATTTTTATCTTTATGGTTACAAATAGACAATAAGATTTTTTTTCTAGAATGGTGTGGACGATTATTAAATCTGCACAAAACAAGGACAAAAGAAAAAGTTACTTGTACAAAGTAATTTGCCCATTTTTAAAACATATTTATATTAAGGGGGCAGTTGCAGTCAGTTAGCATTGAGAAAATATGGCGTAAAATGACCAAAAATAGGTTGTTTTCTGTGATAGTCTGCGAAGTTATAAAAAGGAATTTCACGATCAGAGTTTAACACATATCTTCTAAAACACTTCTAAGTTAAATTGAGTATGTTGAATTTTTCATTTTAGCCTTTAAAAGTAAAAAAAAATCTGTTTATATGTCTAGTAATTTTTCGAAAAAAATATCGGTACTAACCTTGAGCTTTTCCATGCTCAGAAGTAATTTCGTCAAATTCCAAAATACTCAAATTGAAGAGCATACATATAGGTACATTTCTGAAATAAAATTGATCCGAAAAACATAGTAGTTTTTTTCCAACTATCACCAAAGATAATTACTAAAATCTTGGAATATTTTTAGGAGAATACGTTAGGTTGGCAATTGCAGTTGGTAACAGCTAAAGTTTGAACCCCTACCGCAAGAGGTCGGCCCAAATTTTTCAATATTTTCTAATGGAAGGGAGAGCGCAATGACGTCACAGAAAATGGAATTCCGATCGCGTGTTGTCAATGACGTCAGATAAATAAACATTTATCTCTCCCACAGTCTTTCGTTTATTTTTTATCAGATTCTATGGTTTTTCTTTTAAATAACATTTAGAAGATTTTAATACATATCATGTTGGAAAAACTAAGTAATCAGTAGATTTGGACAAATGGAAAAACATAATTTTTTAAACAATATTTGTATTTTAAGGGAGAAAATCGATCTTTCCTTGAACTATGTGGGATATTAAGGAAGAGGAATGTATGTTTAGGTCATATCTTAGTTAGTTACGGTGGGTTCGTGTAACAAATTTTAGTTTTATCTTTTTCTTTAGTTAATAAGAATTCACACCGTTATTGGTTGTTTTTTGTCATGTAACATAAAAAAATCAATCAAACTATTCTAAGTGGCAAAAAAATATGCCAAATACTAAATTTTGGAAAAGATTTCTTATCTCAAAATTGTTCTATTCTAAAAAATGGAAATATATAGATTTATTTGACCCTACGCAAAGAAAACAAATTGATGTTTCATATAGGTATTTAGTAAGGTATACCTAACTGGACATTTAATTTCAAAATAAACAAGTTTATAAAATTTGCTGCATGCCTTTAAACGTCCTCAAATGTAGTTTATCATTTTTATGTCGGGTATGCAAAATAGCCCATTGTATAAAAAACAAAATACGCCTTGAGCGGACGAAAACCCTTCTCCCTCAAACTGTTAAGAAAATAGGAACAGTTGTATAGAATTTAAAAGTAAAGTAAGTACCTAAATGTACTATAATTCTGCCATAGCACAAAACATGAATAAGCACGTTGTTTCTACTCTTTTTTTGCAAAATTACAAACAGCTTTTTATGAACTATGACAAATTATTTTAGCATAAATTAAGCATTCAAATTTATTAGTCATGAAATGTTTTCAGGTATGTCTGGGTAGAAGAGTGTTTTTTTCTTTATTTTGATTCCAATTTCTACAATTTGTTATAAAGGTCAGAAAAAAATAAACTTCAAATACAAAATTTTAAAAAATATCCCCAAGATTCTAAATATATTTAGTCTCGTTTTAAATCTTAGAATTGCAATGTCAGTAAAATTAAAATTGTTCTACTAATGGTTTAACTTCTAGTCTAAATAGATAAAAAAATTGTTCTGCTTTTACAAAAATAAAACATTGTTTTGCAAGTTTCTGATGGGATTTTTCTATCTTCTGATAGGTCTAAAAGATAGGAAGAGAAAAAGTTTAAATATAAAGTGTTTTCTTTTATAAATATTGAAGATGGATGAGAGAATATAAAAAACTCTGTTTGCGGATTAGTAATTTATTAGGAAATAATAGCATTTACATAAATGGTATTTATATACTACAATATCATCATATACATTTTTAAGATTAGGAAAATAGTATCTATATACAGTAATAATGAGTTATTGAAGAAACCATTAGATCTTTTATTTTATATAAAATGTAGTTGCTTAGTTGCCTAACAGAACGAACTAACTATATTTGTAGTCTAATTAATATATTTAAGCATTGATTAGATTAAAAAAAAACAATAATTCAAATTATGTGCTCGAGTTGGTTAAAATATAAAATAATTATGTTTTTATTTTTGAACTACATATATAACCAACCAAATGTAGAAACATATTTTTTATTGGTATCCTTAAATTACTAAACTAAATATTCCTAACTTACAAATCAGTAATTATCTTTTTTTTTGCTGATAGCATTTAAATAAATAATATCTAAGATAACATTTTAGTAGTAATTGAAAGATATTTTTTGTAGTTTGGCTGGGTATTCATGAGTATGCTATCAAACTCTGGAATATATACACTACAAATGTATAGTAGGTATATTAAATTATAAAATTCTGAGAATAGTTTGACTTTGTTGTGTGTAGTGTAGTGTAGAGGTAACATTCAGTCTATTCTGAATGAATTTAAGTTAAAACCTCCATACTCCAACACAAAAACAGCCAAACTCTTAGAAAGAGCCAGTTAATAGTTATTATATATATATATATATATATATATATATATATATATATATATATATATATATATATATATATATATATATATATATATATAAATATTTTGTTAATTATTTTCTTGGAAACATGTCAAAACAGATATCTTGAGAAAGCTCAATATAATGAGCGAAACGTCGATATGAATTATAGTTTTACTTTTCAATGAGTTAACCTATGCCCTAGAAAATAATTAACAAAATATTTATATATGGTCAAAGAAAAAAACTCGAAATATGTATATATATATATATATATATATATATATATATATATATATATATATATATATATATATATATATATATATATATATATATATATATATATATATATATATATATATATATATATATATATATATATAAATATTAGCTATTAACTGGCTCTTGCTAAGAGTTTGACTGTTTTTGCGTTGGAGTATGAAGGTTTTAACGCATTATATGGGAATTTTTTTTATTAGGTCACTGTCTTAAAATTTAACATAGGCAATAACTTTTGCTTTACTAAGGATGAAAAATGGCTTATTCGAAAGAGGGAATAGTCACCTAACCTGTGTTGCCTGCCAGAATTGATATATTTCTTTAAAGAAGTCGCAGAGAAAGGGGTTTTACATATATCGAATTTTGGTGAGCAATTCTATTTTTCAATTTTTATAACTTTGTCCAAGGCACTTAAATATTAAAAAAATAGTTAGTAGTAGTTAATTTCGATTATGCTATGATTAAATTAGTCAAATACGACTTTTTTTTATGAAAATTCCCCAAATCACGACAACTTTGCATCAAGCAAGAAAAATTAAAATTGCTTCTCAAAAGTATGTTAGACTTTTGACAAGCAATTTTAATTTTTCTCCAAAAAAGACACAGTTGATGGAATATTTAGGGATAAGAAATTAATATTACGATAAGGTTACTAACAGAAAACTCTTTTTTTCAAGTTAGACAATTATTTTTTTAGAATTTTCAAAAATCAAGAAAAAGTTAAAAAAAATATTGGAATTTTTGACCAAAATTTGGTATGCATATGTAAAATTAAAAAATAAACAGCTTTTCTTAAGACAACTTTTTCATATTTTAGCAAATAAACCATTTTTCTGTAATTTTTTTAAAGAAATGTCAATTTTGGCAGGTAATGTAAGTTTTCTGATGTAAGTCTTTTATAAAAATACTATAATGTAACAAATAAACTTGAAAATCATACCAGTATAGGTGAACAAACAAATTATTAATATAAAGACATGGCTGATGCAAGCATCGGATAAATGGTCCTTATGAAATGTACCCTCCAGAATGCTTGCTACACATACCACGTGGTATGAATTGGCAAACAACACAAATAAGTAGTAGTGAAACAATGCATTAATACTGAACCACTTACAGTGTATACAAAACAACAAACTCTCAATATAACATAACTATCACCAAGAAAATTGGGAAGGCTATGTGGTCACCTTTATCTCCATTTCTAAGTAGAAACTTTTTGCATTAAATATAATTCAAATATATCTGTACATAAAGAGATCTTACTACTAAATTCTGCACACAACAAACACACCTACTCATACTCATATGATGCATTAACTAGTCATGGGGATTTCCTACAAAAGCATAAACTGTTCTACTAACGATTACAAACTTCTAAATCTATAAATTAAAATATATTTTCCTTTTCTGCTTTCTTCATCGATGGTGAGATTCAAAATTACATGGTCTTGTAATGTTGTACAGTTCGTAACAATAAACAGTTTTCTTGTGATATGGAGTTTTCTTTGTACCTAGAGAAAAAATAACTAGAATTAGTTTTTTCCTTGTTTATGTGAAAATATGGTGTTTACTCTCTACAAATAACCTTAATACATACCTAACAAAATAAAAAAATTAAATTCTGTGTCAAAATTAAATATGTTTTATCAGAACTACACAAAAGAGGTCCAAGTAAAATAAGTATAAGTTAATGTTTAATTGTAAAAGCTTTGAAAGTTTTAATTTAATACTAGGTAGTAAGCAAAAAAAGCAAATTTTTAAGAAGGGTTTGTTGCATTTTAATTTCCTACTTATTAGTAATAGGCAAAATACCTTACATATATTGTTTGGCCTATTATTAGCAGTAATGATATAGAACAAATTTTCTTTAATGCTAATTAGTAGGAAAAAAAAGACGTAAAAACTAGCTTCATTAGCGAGATGGGCTCGATGTAATAATAAAGCCAGAATAATTAAATATTAGTTATATAAACTGAAAAGAATGAAAACAATTTTATTTATGGTTACAACTTAACAGGTGTTTTCCATTAGATTCAGGCAAGGTCCAAGCAAATAAAGAAAAGCAAGGGAAAAGTACATATAAAAGAACATGTTTATTTTAATCATTATCAACATATAACAGTAAATTATAAACTATAACTACTATTAGGACAAGCTACAGAACTCTCAAAATAGAACAGAAAAAATTTAGCAAGTTCTTTGAAAGAAAACATAATTGATGTACCACACCTTAGACCTAAAATTCTTAGTTATTGTTTTTTAATAAAAAAATCGACATTTTGTTTAGTTTGTTTTAATATGATTTAAAGGTTATCTTTTGAAAGAATAATTATATTACCTGATAATAATAAATGTGATTTCTTTTTATACTATATTTAATGACAAACAAAAATCTTTTTGGCTTTTTCGCAACTGAATAAAAATATTTAACTTTAAATTAATTGAAGCAAATATTTAATGTAATTACATACCTCAACATGTAGACTAGCCTGTCTACGGAATGTTTCGATACATAATATAAACAATATTATTTAAGCAAGCATAAGAAATTATATCATTTACCTTAAGTTTTTATAGACACATAGTAATTGTACAAATACTTTCATCCTATCGGGACTCATCAGTGCGCCGATCGTAAGAGAAAAACATTAAATAATAAAAAAGAATTGATTTCAAAATTTTAAAATGTGTCAGTTTGTTTGACATGTAACCTAGATATGAAAAAAATTATAGGTTGCAGCCATCTATAATGTTATTTTTAAATGTGTTCAGATTATTTGTTGCGTATAGATTGACAAACAAAAATCGTTTTGGCTTTTTCGCAACTGAATAAAAATATTTAACTTTAAATTAATTGAAGTAAATATTTAATATAATTACATACCACCTCAACATGTAGACTAGTCTGTCTACGGAATGTTTCGATACATAATATAAACAATATTATTTAAGCAAGCATAAGAAATTATATCATTTACCTTAAGTTTTTATACACACATAGTAATTGTACAAATACTTTCATCCTATCGCACTGATGAGTCCCGATAGGATGAAAGTATTTGTACAATTACTATGTGTGTATAAAAACTTAAGGTAAATGATATAATTTCTTATGCTTGCTTAAATAATATTGTTTATATTATGTATCGAAACATTTCGTACACAGACTAGTCTACATGTTGAGGTGGTATGTAATTATATTAAATATTTACTTCAATTAATTTAAAGTTAAATATTTTTATTCAGTTGCGAAAAAGCCAAAACGATTTTTGTTTGTCAATCTATACGCAACAAATAATCTGAACACATTTAAAAATAACATTATAGATGGCTGCAAACTATCCTTTTTTTCATATCTAGGTTACATGTCAAACAAACTGACACATTTTAAAATTTTGAAATCAATTCTTTTTTATTATTTAATGTTTTTCTCTTACGATCGGCGCACTGATGAGTCCCGATAGGATGAAAGTATTTGTACAATTACTATGTGTCTATAAAAACTTAAGGTAAATGATATAATTTCTTATGCTTGCTTAAATAATATTGTTTATATTATGTATCGAAACATTCCGTAGACAGGCTAGTCTACATGTTGAGGTATGTAATTACATTAAATATTTGCTTCAATTAATTTAAAGTTAAATATTTTTATTCAGTTGCGAAAAAGCCAAAAAGATTTTTGTTTGTCAATCTATACGCAACAAATAATCTGAACACATTTAAAAACTATATTTAATGTTTAGTCAAGTACTTAATATGTAAAAAGTCTAAATAAACAAATAAAATTTTGGGAATTTAATAGTTATAATAAAAAGTGTTTTACCATCAGGTGTCGCAGCTAAGAGGTTAAATTCTTCATGAATAAATTTGGCAGGTTCCTTGATTTTTGCATTTGGTCTTGACTGTGCAAATTTCTGCCTTTCAACACTCTCTTTTTGCTTTCCATAAAGTGTAATCGGTTTTAAAATGCCTTAGATTTATAACGGAACTGACCAGGTTATTGCAGGAAGTGTTATGTCGCCTTTTACATACTGTGCCAAATACTGAAGCTCTTAATATGTATTTTCTAATTTCTCTATAAAATGGATTATCCCACTGCCCAACTGTATGTCTTTCTATAGACATAATATCCTCTGAAGTAACCTAGAAAAATGTTCATATATTTAAAAATATTAGGGAGCATGTAATACACCAGATTATTATATAGAAGTATAAATGAACAAAGCCTAACAGAAAATGAACACTATGCAAAAACATACTCGCAAAGAGAGATGTGCCTACTCAATACATAAATGCTGTTGTCTTACTATATTAAGTGTTAAGTTAATACCCTATATAATATATTTCTAAAAATAGTAAAAACTATAGACTTTTGTGTTGTACATCCCACTACTATTACAACCATTATAAGTATAAATGAATTAAGCCTACAGAAAATGCAGGCTATACAAAAATATAGTCACACAGGAAGATGTATCTACATTTTCTCTAAATCAATACATATATTGCTGCCCTTCAGCCTAAAATTAATGATGGTCAATGTAATTCTTAAGGAGGCAATGTCTAAAGTAAATCCTATATGAAATGCAGTATACTTCAGGCATCGTTGTTTAAAAACCAACTTTAGCTACTGCAATCAATGTGTTAAATACTATTTCAATTAATTAATAATTTAACTTAAATTTTCTTTTTTTCTTTAATTTCTGCTTTGCGCGAGTCCCTCCAATGCATACCAAAAACAAGCTTAACATTGGATGGTAGTTACAAAATGAAAAACTTAATATTATTGAGATATATTATAGTAATATAGAGTAAAGAGAGAGAACAAAAAAGGCGAGTTTCAAAAAAATGTAGTTTTAATCTCTTAACCTAAACAAAAATAAAAACTTTTTATAAACTAGTGGCATACTTTACTTTCTCTTTAATATGAATTAAGTTGCCCTTCCCTCAGACGCCATGAAATGGATAATTATAATCCTAATACTTTCAGCCCCTTGTCATCCAATCAAACTTGCAATGCTTGACCAAAATCGTCATGAAATATATTTAAAATATCCATAAAAAATGATTTCTCCTTATTAAGACAGCCTGTATCTCAAAGACAAAACCAAAACATAGACTATAGGAAACATGTTTATATGAATTCTCATAAAATATGTCAAGGAATGACCTACTTAAAAATGAGCATAAAATTAAGGAACAATGTATATTGTTTTATGTTTTCTCAAACAGTCTCATGTATATATATATATATATATATATATATATATATATATATATATATATATATATATATATATATTTCCAAAGTATTTTTGCTGTATGATTAACTGATTCATTGTATTCATTATTAAATTATTATAAACTGGATTTAGTAAATCCAGTAATAATCAAGAACAAATAAAAGTGGTGTTAGAATTATACAAGTGTCAGTCTTCTTATATGTTGCTAGATTTTTTTTTCACATCATCAAACTATATTTCTCTTCATGTGAACCCTTTCCCTACCCCACATATTTTAATGGGCTTTACGAAGACAAATTTTTACTTTTTAAATGTGGTTGTAAAACAGTACAACCAAGTGCCCAAAATTATGGAATAACGATTCTACAGCCAACACCTTGCATTGTTTGCCCTAACAAAACTTGTCAGGGCAAACACCACTTGTGCACGCATAATCTTTTTTTTTATTGTAATTTTGTCAGGGTTTTAGTATCCACTTGAATTGTCTAAACCTTTAAAAGATTTTTTCCTAATTCATTTTGACACATTGTATTAGGAATACTTTTACAAATATGTGATACTTTCAAATATTTTAGTGAAAGATCTCTTAATTTATACTCACAAATTAGGTATCGATAAACAGTTGCTTCCCAATAATTTTCTCTTTGTGATATAACTGTGGGGGTATACGCTGTTAAAGCCAGGTACTGTCTGCAATAGCAAAACTTTATAAGTGGAAGTCACATAAAAAGGATCAATAATTTTCTCTTTGTGATATAACTGTGGGGGTATACGCTGTTAAAGCCAGGTACTGTCTGCAATAGCAAAACTTTATAAGTGGAAGTCACATAAAAAGGATCAATATAATATTGATAACTAAAAGCTTTATTCTTGCACAGATTGTCATGGATCCGGTGAGGTAAATTGCATCAGCCAGCATTATGAGACTACTACTATGAAAGTATTAGTATTAGTGTTGTATAAAAAGTGTCTAATTTTATGAGCTTTTAATTTCTACCACTATAATATGACCAACAGGAAATAAGTTTTTATACCTACAGAATTACTATACCCCTGAAGGTACACTATCTTTGTTGAAAGTTAAAATTTCAAATTAATCCTAGAAAACATATCTAAATTTTACAAATATAAAAACCATAGGTATTTATGTGAATTTCAGAGAGAATTCACCTCATGTATAAAAATGTTAATATGAAATAAAAATGAACCAGAAAATTCTAAAAGAATCGTGTTGCCTAGGTACCTATAAAAAAACATTTATTAGTTTTATTTATTTTCATCGTTGTTTGAAAACAAAATAGTCTTCCTTCTTCAAAGTTGGGCTATTTTAAGTTTCAAACAAAAGATGTCTACTTCAGAAACGTCCACCATGTACCTTCTAAAAAATTACAATAGCATGGACATACAGATAAAAGTTTCTATAAGTAGTCCCAAACGTTAAAAATATGTTGGTACTGTAATCAGAAATATATATATATATATATATATATATATATATATATATATATATATATATAGTGTAGGTAATTTCTTTGAAAATCAAAGTGATTAATATTTTATAATTGTCCATTTCTAATTCTTCAAATTCACTAACTTACCTTAGTCTGCATTTTCCCAGGATTCTCATTGCAAAATGTTTTGCAGTTCGGCGCCGAGGTCTTGCTGCTCTCGTACTTTTACGCCCTTTAGCACTCATTACACATATCCTAATTACACAGGTAACAGAGGAATTCATAAACAAATGTCTAGAAAGCTTAGACACAGTCACAAGAGTGAGAAGTTCTAAACTAAACGTCGACGTTTTAAAAATACAAGTAAAACAACCATTTACTAGTAATTTTAAAACACACCTATAATAAACAAACAGGAAATTCTCAACCCAAGACTCAAGCTATCATAAAATCATGTTCATAAAAATATAAGGAAATCAATATTCCGGGTATTTAGATATTAAAAAATTTGTTTTTATCGGCAAACACCGAAAGTCGAAAGGCCCTGCAATTATTACTTCGGATAGCTGATAAAAAAACAGTCAATAGGGGAGATCATAAATATTATATTCTGTAAAAGAGGTATTAATTAACATCACTCTCTCGTTTTATTTAATTTCGCAACAAAGATAGATATATCAACGAGGCAAGAAATACATGCCATGTGCAATATTTTGAATTTTCTATCAAAGGAATGTAAAACTCATAAAGTTATTTGCTTGGGATGGAGGGGATACCACAATGTTGCGTCACTGTCAAACGTTTTCTGAAATATTTGAATTTTTCTGTTAAAAGCAAAATTACTTATTTGCATAGTATTTGATAGATATTATGTAATGTTTGTACATAAATATGTTATAACATTAAATATTGAACGTGTTAATTTATTTATATGGCCTATTTTGGAAAAAATTAAAAAATAATCGGATTCCGACATTGATGCGTCATCTACAGAGAGGCTCTTGAGGTTTGAGTTCGAAAAATGAACACGAGAAATTTTATAGCGTGGATTTGCACTCTTAATAAAAAGCAAGAAGATGTAACATTCCCTCCAATTCTCTTCTATTGCACATATCTCATATTACCCTCCCTTATTATCTCATAAACTTTTTCGACGATCCAATTCAACGTCAAGGCAGAGTTGCAGAAGCTCCAGTCTAGTGATGTAATGATTCGAATTAAAATACTCGTTGAATCCGAGTATTGAGATACTCGGAATCATCCGAGTATTTAAAATTAATTCGGAATACGGATGCGGAATAATTTTGCTGCAACCGTCCAGCTACTGCTAATTATGATGTCAGGCCAGAAGAGTAAGCACGGCAGTACAACTTGCATTCGCATTTCGAATGAAAAATTCGTTCGGAGGTTCGGTAGCAGCGGGTCGATGCCGGTGGCTGAATCCGAATAAATATGGGATAGGAAGATTGGGAACTCGTTGATTTCGAATTCGGAAGATTTTTAAATTCGGATTATTAATAATAAAATTGAAAACTGAAGCGTGGGTCGAGGATCTGCGTGTAAGTTTTAGGTTGTTACTTAGAACAGATAGATTTTTCAAAATTGTCTTAAAATTAAACCTCTTCCGCATATCTTTTTTATGGTTAAATTTGTATTATTATTCTGCACCTTAAGTTGATATTGAGATATCGGATTTTGGTATGTTAATTACAAGTTACATTAGTTATTAACTCTCACACATCGACCCTACTCACAGCATAGATTACTAATTCTTTCTTTACTCTAATTCCTACTTCGAATTTCGACGTTTGACATCCCATTGTGCATTCGTGGAAACGGCAGTTCAGCACTCGCCGATGTCATTCGATTTCAGTTCCGCAGCTGCCGATTCGGAACCATAAAAATAAAAATTGGGACTGCCTAAACACAAATGTGTACTTCCTTTTTAAGTTTCGTTTTTGTAGGTTAATTTTTACGTTAAACGTTTGGAGTTCCATTGTGTTTCTAGCGCAATCGTTAATATCGTGCGTTCTATATTCTAAATTATTCAAAATAATCACACATTATTAAGTCAAAAACTTTATGGGGGGCACAGTTCTTGTTGGCACTTGATATACCTAGCAGAATAAAATATCCGAACACATTAATCGCACAGCTGTCACACTAATAGTAACTGTCATACAAATGAGATAGAAAAGGAGGAATATAGGCTAGCATTAACAATTTTTTTTTAAAACAATTTAATTTTAGCTTCACTAAAAGATGCTCTACACAATCAATCTGCGTTTCTATATGTTGTATTTTCTGATAACTTTTAAATGTACAGGTTCTTGATGATTTATCACAGTTATATAAATTATGATGATTTATTGTTATATAAGAGTCTGAATAAGTGCCTATTATACATAATTACTAAATGAATACTGTCCACTTGCCGCTTAACCTTGGCAGGCCATAAACATGTCTAATACCAGATAGTTTACTAGTATTACCTATATTGAAGAATGCTTTGGTTATCTTGTCTCCTGATTATCAAGTAATAAGTATACTGTTGAAAAAGTTTAAAAGAATATATATATATATATATATATATATATATATATATATATATACATATACTATGCTGTAAAACAAGCAAACACTCCAATCGCCTGGCAGGAATTACCCCACATTAGGATTGAATAGGTTGTAAATGTTGTACCCTCAAAAACTGTCCCAAAATTATTGTCTGGATTTAATCTAAATCTTTTTTGAATATTGGTGTAACTTCTGATTTTGAATATTGACCTCCCCTCTCATTGTCTCGGAATAGCTACATTACACTTTTTGTAGATGAAACTTCTGTTATTTTAAACGGTAATGATTATATAAATTTCCTAGAAAAAACAAATTATTGTGTTTGTGAAAGTACTGACTGGTATACATAAAATCGGATTTGCTTAAATTACACAAAAAGGAAGATAGAAGTCTACTTATGAAAAATGGAACAACAAACCGTATGTAACATATTTCTTGAAACTATCAGTTAGAAAATCTGTACTGTGTACTAGAGTAGCTTTCAAATACTGTACTGTTCTTTAATCAATGGATTATGCAGACTTATATACTTCTAATTTCATTCATGCCTCTGGTCATTCAAAATTAAGCGGTATGCTGCCTAGTTCAGTTAATTGTATGTGGGCCTTATTATTAGAGAGAATAATAAAAACCAGGCTTTTGTCTTTCCTTCGAAGAGTTTTATTGACAAATTCCCAAATTTGAAGAAATATTTATTAATATAAGTTCTCTAATTAAATCTAAGTCAGTCGTTTTGGAATATACTTTATTTTAAGCTAGTTATTACGAAACTACTTTATATTGAAATAATATGCTTACTTACTAGGCCTTAAGATAGTGGAGTCCGTTCTAAACTATGGAATTTGTGTTTGGGGAAATGCCAGTGTTACAGTATTAACTCCTCTCGTTATAGCTAAAAAAAGAGTATGAAAAATATTACTTTTTAAAAATAAAAGATACCCAACAGTTAATCTTTACCAAGAAGCCCAGGTACTTGAATTGAATCAGCTCTACATAAAAGCAGTAATAAGACTTCTTCTAACAAATAAAATTTGCATAATAAGTAACGATCATGCTTTTTATACTAGACACCAAGCAATGGGTTCTGCTACTGTTCCCAGAACACCATTCTCGGCCATTCAAAAAAGTTTGATGTATGTTGCACTAAGAATATTTAATAAGTTACTTTTAGAATATAAAACTAAGCCATACAGGGCAGTTAAGAATAAAATTAATGTTTGGTTGTTTCTAAACAGAATTGAAGTATAGTGACATATTGTAAACTATTGTAAAATAATACATCTTTATTTTAACACGGTTACCTTGCTAAGTCTATCTCCGAGATTGTATTGTAATGGCAGGATATTCTGGATTGTGTTTTCTGTTTTGTGAGAGTTCTATTGGATGGGAAAGATTTTGTAAGGACAATTAAATTAACTAAAAAGTGCACATACAGACTTTTCAAGACCATTGTGCACTATAAAGATACAAATGGAAACTATGTACACCTTTCATGTATTGTATTTATAATCAATTTATTTAATTTAATAAAGTAAAGTGAAGTATATATGTATATATATATATATATATATATATATATATATATATATATATATATATATATATATATATATATATATATATATATATATATATATATATATATATATATATATATATATATATATATATATATATATATATATATATATATATATATATATATATATATATATATATATATATATATATATATATATATATATATATATGATTACTTACCAATTCAGTGGATAAATATAGATAACATATATGACATAGATATGAAAATACAGTTAAAATGTAAAACGTAATTTAATTCAAATAAATAAATAAATAAAATAAATAAATCGCCACCAAAATGTAAATTTCCCTTCAAGTTATATTTTTTTCTTTCTACGGGCTAAAGGCCCATTTCGAAACAAATATAAAATAAAAAATTGCAAAATAATGCAAATCACATATAGTAATATTCACAGGCAATTATAAATCACAAATAACAAGGAGCACTTCATTAAATATTAATATGACTTAGCACCCTTAGAAAGTTTGGATGAGAAACAAAGAGATTTAGGTAAGGGGTGCTCATTAGACAAGCCTGACTGAACGTCTTATCAAATAATAGTTAGTACAGTGGTAAGAAACCTGAAAGGATGTTGTAGATTAGGACAAATTCGGAGATGAGCCAAACAAGGTATCAGAATAGGGTTTTAATGGATTGGACATTCTGGAAGTAAGGACATTACCTTGTGACAAATCTTAGCATTTGTAGTGATTTAGCCATTATACCATTAATATGTGAAACAACTGAGAGATGGGTCAAAATCAAAACCAAGACCCCTCATCATAAAACAGGTTCCAAGGGCACGTCATTTATAGCATATGGCAAGTTAATCAGGTTCTTTCCATGTCTAAAATCAATGCAGTGACGTTTGAGTCAGGTCATTAGCAAAAAGGGGGAAGTTGTCGTGTTGGAAGAAACACTCATAAATATTTTAAATAACAACGGTCTTAGACGTGATGCCCATGGGACTTCCTAGGACATCTCAGTATTTCCAGTACGAGTTGTCAGGTAGTGTATTGTCGTGCTACTTGTCAGGTAGCTGTTCAACCAGTCCAACAAGGACCCAGTGTCTCCTCTTTTCGTCTGCATCAGGGGCGTAATATTTTTTTTTTTTTAGGAACAACAGTATATAATTATTAGTATTGAATATAATTTAATTTTCCATTAAATATAAGAAAGCAAAACATAATTTTTATATTTATTGCGTATGAAAACTGGTCGTAGGTCCACATACTTGTATTTTGACCCTACTAGCAGACTCTTATATTTATTTGCAATGGAAACCAACTAAATAAGAACACTTTGTGTTAACCACCTATAATAAAAGTAGCGTACAAATTTGGAAATGCTGCACAAACTCGTCATATCACTTTATGTTCTATGAGCCTATGGGACTGCGGGCGACTTGCTTTAAAGTTTGTTTTCCAAAAACAACTTAAAAACATAAAAACCTACAATATTTAACTTAAGATATCTGACTTAGCTGAAACTGAAAATTCTTTATATAAAGTGATTTCATTTTTTGCAGTCTAAAAGTGTATTTTTATTTATGGGATTTTCATGTTGTGTTTGCTTTTCCTGAACCTTATACTTTTGATTTTTGGGTGTTATAGAATAAGATCCTACATTTAGTATATAAAATATTTATATTTATGATATCATTTATCATTCATGCTGATGTGATATTTTCAGGATATTAATGCTTGCTTGGGACCTCTCTCCGAACTTCAGAGCCTAAATAGTGCAGGACGTGCAAAAATAGCTTCTCTTAGAAAATTAATTGATCAGTTTGGTGATACTGTCAAAGAACATAGGGATCAAGAGCTTATAAAAGAAGTTATTTTAGAGAGAGAACAATTATCTAGGTAATTTTTTTTCATATAATTATGTTTCATTATATTCATATTTCTACTTGAAATTTAGATCTAGTTGTAATGTGTCACATCATAAAATAAAAATAGCAAATTCTAAACTATTTGGTTTGGCATGTTCGCCTTTCCTGCTGAGGCCTATATGATTTTTTTTGTTCCTTTCTTATTTTTTACTCCTGGAAAAAATAAAATATGGACTCGTAGACAATACTCGTTGAAAAAAAAACTGGGAATGGAGGATAAGATTAAGGACAGATTGAACTTAGATTATTTCCTGGAAATTGCTCTCTGTTTCAAAGTACTCATACACAAGTAGATGTAAAAAACGTAAAAGACATTTATATTTTACGTACCCAGATATTTAACCACTTATTAACATAAAAGCGAGTATAAAAGCCAAATTTGTCAAAAAAAAACCTGTTTTATTTGTTTTTGAATTTTATTTAATTTTATTACTTACTTTATTGACATATATAATAGTAATATTAATGTTTTTTTGGCATATAAATCTAGTATTATGACATATGCGAAAAGCCAATTTTATTTTTTATATTGTATAGTACAAGGATACACACTTCAAGATTCGGGGTGACTTTCTGATTTACGCATTCATAAAAAAATGTACAAGTCTTGTAACTAGTTGGACTAAAAAAGCATATATTCTTTATTTGTCATGCAAATCAAAATAATATTTAACTACCATACTAAATAAGCAATACAGAAATTATATAAATCTACAAAAAGAAAAACGATTTTGGAATTAACTTACTATTAGACATCGTTTTCTCAGTATTCATATCATTAAGACATAAATACATTTCATTGGGCTTCCAGTGACAGAGAGTTTAGGAAACAGAACACAGCTGCGAATAAATAGAATATGTTTTCGCTACTTTAGTTTACGATTAATTTTAAAAAGTTATCTTTTGGGTGTTCTCTTGGTAAACACAAATGTGGTTTTATGTGTTAAGTTTGGCACTACTTTATTTTTATTCTTATCAGTAAAGTGATAGTGTTTAGTAAAATTTATTCAATAATATATACATTTTTTGTTTGGATGAACTTCTGTTAAATACCTGCTGTTAATTTTTTTTTTGACTATTGACAGAAAGCAAAATAAATACCACAATTTTTAATGCACATCTGAGGGAATTCCCTTTTTTGTCCTTTTGTTATTGTTGTTTAGTAGGACCATAGTTCACTGAACTTTTAAATAATCATAAACAGAATCGGACTGGTATTATAGTACTGTACTGATTAAATTATTTTTGTCAAAATTTTTCAGTGAATATATGGGGCTGCTCTAAAAATTAAAAATGAATATGCTTCCGAGGATGAGCAAATTTGTATACTGCAATAACAAGGAGGTCAAATATTTGGTGTGTACTATATGTCACAGACCTTTTCGCCATTGCATAGGGAGAATGAACAACCATACTTTCCCACATGGAAACCAAATTTGGTATTCCCAAAAATGTTCAGAGATGGCAAATCAGGATGACATAACAATCAGTGATTTAAGGCAACAACTTAAATCAGAACTAGAAACCAAAAATAGGTGTATTCAGAGAATTAAAAGGTAATCTACTTCACTTGCTGATGATGCAGAATCGAATGAAGTTTGGCTCTTGGATGAAATACAAAAACAAAGATTTATTATTTAAAGACTTATCAGACAAAAATCAAATTTGAACGACTGCCAAACAGACATAGATGGAAATATCTACACAAACTAAAATTGGTGTAGTGCATGCTTTATCTCAGAGATAACAGAACAATAGATCATCTAAAAAATGACATAGAGGAGCTCAGATCCGTGAATCGAGGCATGATAACATCAATTCTGGTGATAACAGCTGAATATGGGATTTACTGTCAGAAGAGGTTAAACCACTGCGGAATGATGATCCTTATCGGAATATTTGCAGTCCAAAAAATCATAAGGTTCAGAAGAAGTTCCCTGGAGAGTGTATCTCACTGAAGAAAGCCAGGGTGGTAGTTAAGAATAAGATGTTAGTGTATGGAGATGAATCAGCCAGAGGTTTTTTCTGTATATAGATGGGACAAGAGGAGGAGGTTCTAGGAGATTGTTGACAACAAGTGCCAAGGGCAGCACATCAGTTAGGGGTATTTGAACTATGGGTCAAAATGGCGAACTTACCAGTCATCGAAATAGCATAGTTTTTAAGAAAAAATGTTGTAGTATTTTAACTCTGCTAGTACTTATAAAAATTTTAACAAGATACATTCTTTAATTTTAAACCATAATCCTCAAGTTGTTTGTATTTCGGAAACTCATTAGACTAATGTAATAAGTGACTCGGAAATTATTATATTATTATTATAGAAAGTTACAAATATAAGAGAAGATAGTGTTAATAGACATACAGGAGGTGTTCAACACTATTTACAAATTTTATGTAGAATAGTTAATGTAGAACAGATCTCACTCCAAAAACATTCCTGGGTTTTATGTGTTAAACTTGACATTTATAGAAAATTAGTTTTAATTGTTTGTCTTTGTCGATCACCAAATAGTAATAATGGGGAATTTTAAAATTTTTTTGAAATTTGGTGAAACAATTTTGTCTGTGATATTAAGATTCCTGTTTTCATTACGGGTGATTTTAATTGATTTACAAATAACACATACACAAATAGATTAAAATATCTTAGTGCTGAGACTGGACTTGACCAACTGATCTCAGATATAACAAGACAGGGAGGTACTCTAATAGATCTGGTTTTTACAAATGTGACCGAAGTGGGTTGTAAAATATTAGAGACACCTATTATAAGTGACCATTTTATTATTAAATTATATATAAACATTTTTGACTCAGCAAAGCCTTTGACTTTTTTTTTTGTAGAAACTCGTAAAAATATTGATTTTAAACTATTTAGAACAAATCTTTTGAGTGTTGACTGGATATTTAATATAATGAACATTGATAGTAAGTGTGACATTTTGCTTGACAACACCTTCAATATATTTAATGAGATTGCGCCTAGAAAGCAAATTAAAATACTATCTAAATATAGCCATGGTAGAATGAAAGAGTTCAGAATGCAATGCAAGACAAGAATGAATACTACAGAATCCATAAGTTGGAAAAAACAGAAGAAAGTCACAGCATGTATAAGCAAAAAAGCAATTTGGCTATGAAAATTATAAAGAATGAAAAAAGGAAATAATTTGAAGATGAAAAAATTGATAATTGCAAAAACAATCCTAGGGAAATATGGAGTGTTCTGAAAAGTGTGATGCCTAATGGCAATTTAAAAAAAATGACATTGAATCTATAGAATTTGAAAATAATGAAATAGAAACAAATAATGAGGAAATGTCTGGTATATTAAATACTTATTTCATTGAAAGTATCACTGATATAATTAGTGGAATCAATTATACCTCCAATTTGAATTTGAATTAAGCAATACAGTAAGACTTAGTCAACAAATCTCGAATTATAAACTAATCACTCAAAATCTCGAATTATAAACTAATCACTCAGGATGATTTAGAGAAAACTGTAATGTCGTTTCATAACAAAAAAAGACCTGATGATCTTAACATAGAAACTATAAAAAATCATTTACTCTGCAATAGAAGATTGATAATTAATCTTATAAATTGTTCTCTAGAACAAGGTGTTATCCCTAGTAGATTGAAGTTGTCCACAATAGAACTTCTTTAAGAAAATGTTAATTGCTTTAAAGCTTCAAACTTTTTGTAGAGAATAATAAATTAATAACAGACAAGCAATCTGGTTTTAGGAAGAGAGATAGTGGTGAAACTGCTATTCAGTGTGTGTTGGATGAGTGAAAAACTAATATGGATAGGAATTATAGTACAAGTGCAGTATTCTTAGACTTGCAAAGAGCATTTGAGATTATTGATAGGAAAAAGCTTTTATCTAAATTACATATGTTGGGATTACGGAATAACGTGTTGAAGTGGTTTTAAAGCTATCTTAACAATAGAAAGAACACAGTAATTTTGAATGGTAAGGTTTCTGATGAAGTGGTAAATGGTCATGGTGTACCATAGGGAAGTATTCTGGGACCCATATTGTTTGTCTTATACATAAATGATATAGTATGTTTTCTAAATTCAGTTGATATTCATTTACTTGCAGACAATACCCTCATTTATGCCTCTTCGTTTTTTTTTGTGTTTTGTTGTTACATGTTCTTTATACAGTAATTGTCGTCCCTACTATTAGTGATAGAATTCAGTTTCATTAAAATTTTTAAAATCACGGACAAACTTATCTACATTTTTAGGTTTTTCAAAAGACATATCTATAGTGCATTGGACCATTTATGGTCAGCGAGAGAAAAGCAAGAAACTTCTGCGCTAACAACTTTAAAAGAAGCATTTGTAACAATCACATCAATAAGACATTCAGAAAAAGCAGTAATACATGTAGGAAAACGAATATGCTGTATACAAAGGTGAGAATACATCAGAGAATTAAAATATTTTGACATAGGTGTGTCAATAAGAAGATTAATATTTACATCGCCCAGAAGGACAAAGTTCTCAATATCTATGCTGGCCAAATAGATTACGATATCGAATAAAGTTGATACATTAGTATAATTTTGATCAGGAGGCCTGTAGAACACTCCCAAGGCACAAGTTATACCATTTAATTTAACCTTTAAGACAAGATATTCAAGGTGATTGCCACCATCAACTGGCACATGCAGTACTGAGAACCCTATACCTCTGCGAATGTACAGACAGACGCCACCACCCCTTGTAGCACGATCTTTACGAACAACAGAATAACCCGGGATATCTACCATAAAATCTGGGATATCCGAATTAAGTCTCACTAAGAGCCAATGCAGCAAGGGGCACTGACGACTGCGTCACATGAGCTCTTAAGTCGCTAATCTTACTACACAAAGAACGAACATTAATATAACACAGACAAAACAACCCAGACGATCTGATACAGTTAGATTGCGCTTGACTGCAGCCGACGTGCACGGAGAAACTTTCTCTTATCCTTGGCCATCACTGAACCACCGGCAGTCAAAGAAACTCAGGGATCAACATTCACAATAGCCCACCAAACTGGAATTAATCCTTCGAGTGGAATCATTTTGTGGTGGTCTGATTTCAATATCCAGTGGCATCCCGAATCCTCTTATCAGTTTGGAGATCAGAAAGTGATTTTTCATCGGGGCAAGGTTTGGGGCGTAGGGTCTAGTGACATTTGATTGCTAGCTATATCGCAATTTAACAGATTGTCAATTCTTTGTTGATAATGCATGGAGATTTCATTGTCAATATTCTCATCTACGATACATTCTATTTTGGAACTTGCTAGACCAACCAACCTCATAACACCAGTATGACCTACCTTAAGCATTCGCCGAGGTGACACATAAAAGTCAGATATCCTAAGCTCCCTGCTCAGATCTATAACACAAATTTGATAGGAACACGAACTGTTAGAAGGTACTATTCTTAATATCCGTTGATTTATCTCTTCCACAAATTTATTCAGAACTGGTCTATTATTCCACTTTGGAACCGTCATTAATATGAGATTTGTAAGAATTCCAGTACATAAGAGTTGGGTAATTAAACTTTCAGATGGGTAAGAACCGTTCAAAGCATTCCTGAGACCTCCATGTACAATAACGAAGTCTTCTCTTGTAAAGTCACAGCTCAAGCTAGAAATGTCACCAACCACGTTATCAAAAAGTGCATTAGGTTTTGAGAAACCCATTACCTGAAATGTATCACCCAAAGTATCTTGTAATTTTTGAGTAAAACGACCTGTCATACCATCACTCAATACAAGTACTGGGTTTGTTACTCAAAAAAGATTCTGAAGTGGGCTCCACCACAATACAAGGGCACTCAGTTTGGGAACTAACAGAGCTAGTCTGAACTTCGGTCTGAGAGGACCCATCGACCCAGACCTTCTCATTCTCCAAACCCAAATCAACTTGCAGTTTCTTCTCAAGAGTTTTGATATTATTTTCTTGGGTATCGAGCTTGCGCTTTAAGGTTCTATTTAATATACTTAGTTCCTTAATCTGCATTTTCAATTTTTAATTATCATTGTTCAGCTTTTGCAACTCGTTATCTTTGTTAGAGTTCGAATTATTTTGATTTTTTATTTTAGAAACTTGTTCCTTCAGCAGCTTTATAGTGGCACTCTGCTTATTAATTTGCTTAATAAAATTCTTCTCAGACTCATAAGCATCCAGCTCAAAAACTTTTATTCGATTTTTAAGTTTATTAATATATTCATCCCTTAAGGCAACATCCTTGACTTTATCGGGACAGTCACTTGAACAGAAAATCTGATGACGATTAACCACACGACACGCTCGAATTTTGTCCTGACAGCTTCTGTGGAATACGTCATAACAGCCGACACAAAAGCAATTTTTAGTCTTTTGTTTTCCCACAGCACTTAAAGATAGTAGCCATAATGAGGAAAAAAGGATATATAAGTACTTAATATAATACTTCAATATTACATATCAGTTAATCACTACGTCAATACGAAATTTATAAATGTAAATCGGTAATTTCGGTAATTTAGCGCATGGTTATGCTAAAACTATTTTTGTCGTTTCACTCCAAAATTCAAAGTTTAAAACCATATTTAAGATTCCAACAAAAGAAATGAACAAAGAAATTGTTTTTATGAGATCTATTGTTCCTCTTTTAGTTTAAAGTTTATAGTAAACCGGGTAGTTTCTTTGTTTTTACAATATTGTTTGCTTATTTCTCGGCGGATTTCGACGAAATATAGATTAAAATATTCTTGATAATTTTACACACACGACAGTACTATACAGAACATTAATATCTCACTACAAAAAAAAAGAAAAAAAATTCCTTTACCTGGGACTTCCCTCGTTGTGAATATTTCTACTTATTAATAGTTGATTCCTACTTAATACTTGATTTTTGGGGATAATTTCAGATATATTGGATATAGCACATTTTAGTAATATTTTTTTTAACATTTCACTAGGCCTCCATTTTGTTTTGCCATATTGGATTTTTACCAAAATATTACCAGGTCATCTCCATATGATCTTTAATTTTTGACCAAAATTTATAGTCAATCGGGGAAGTAGTTTTTTAGCTATAGTAGTTGTTAGACATGCCGACGGAATCGAAAAACATGTTTTTCGGCATCTAGGGACCCTGGAACGTAAAGATCTGAAAATATCTCAGAGGGTAAAAAATCACGATTACAATACTTCCCTTTTACGAGGGAAGTAAAAATAATTATTAACAGAGAATATATCTGCATTTTAAAATCATAAGAAACTATCAACGTAATCCAAATATAAATTTTTATTAAGATTCAATGAGAGTTGTAATGGTGGGTGATATGGATCACAAGGTACTAGGCGAATACTCTTTTTAACTGAATGAAGGTCAAACTTTGCAAAACATAGATCCAATATTGTATTGCTTCAAAACATTATTGTAATGCAGATAAACCTGAAAATGCAAACATATCATACACCAAAACTTCCTTAGCTGATGAAATGTTACCTGGTGTTAAACCATTCATTACTAGTTTCACAGGTTCGATGTATTAGGCCCTAAACTTCACTGGCCCAAACAGTTAATACCCCTAAAAGACATTTGCCCGAACCTACATTACACATAACCGTCACTGGCGCTAACAGTCGAAATCCCGACACATTGGAATGCATGGAATTTGTCCTTGGCCTTAAACGTCGAAATACATAAATATGTACGCCAATGACGTAAGAAACTTCTGTCACTGTTGCCAAAGTGCGTTATTGTTCAGATGAAGTACATATTTCCGAAAATATTAGTAAAATAATATGGTGTTTTTTTTTATTTATGGTTGATAACATGTTATTAATATTCCTAAATAATAAGTTTTAAATCGTTCTCAAAGAATTTTGTTTATAAAAATAGCAAATAGCTACGTATTAATTTTACTGCGTCGTATCAGTGTTAGAATACAATAAAATAAATTTTACTAACATGATGTAAATTGTTAGTTGGTTCGGTTGTGAAACATGCAGAAATAATATGCAAGAATGCAAGCTTTTACTGTGTTCCGGATACGTCCTGAATTCTCAGCTCTTCGCCCATTCAAATGCGATTTCAAGAAAGGGAGTACTAGAAAGTTAGATTCGGCAATTTAAAAGGACTATCAATATTAGGACATCAGAATAATCAGAAAGTATATTGTAATGTACAAATTTCATATTGGTAAGTCACCTAGATTCTTTTTTTGTGTAGGTATACATTTTTTTCTTAAATGTTCCTCTTCGGATTTTCTACAATATATTGGGTTTTTAATGTATAGTGCACACTAAATGTTAGTTAAAAGAAAAACCTCAACAAAAACATTTGTATTTGGATGATAACATGATTTTGACATGTAGTTGTGTTTGCATTTTTACAAAACCATGTAAATTCATGGATGTATCATCCACAGTGGACTCCATTTTGGCAAATCGGGGTATGAATCTTAGACAACAATAGAAAATGAAAATCAGCTTTTCATATAAAATTATGAGTAGACAGACATAGCAGTGAGGAATGGTTCTATGATCCATCTGAGAATAAATACAGAACTGCTGAGGTAATTCATATGTCAAAATAATTAGATATTTTAATAGAAATGAGGCATTTCTCCTTTTCAAAATATTTTCTTCTTACAAAGAAAACTTTTAGAAAAATTTCTTAAATAGGTTGCTAAATAAAGTGCTTAGAAGAAAAATAATATTTTATTTCCTCTTTAAAATTTTAGTTTGTGAAGTTAAAGCCAAAAGTGTTATTTCCTGATAAAATGGTGAACGCGTTGCGTCAAATAAAATATTTAATCTAGCGTCATTCTGCTATTCTTTAACTTTTTTACAATAAACTTGCTGGGAGACCACTTCGGGAATATCTTGAAAATTTCATCCAAATTGTTAAAACCACCGCAGAGTAATCGATATACATACATAAAAAAAATACATAGGGTCAAATTGATAACCTCCTTCTTTAGTCTTTTAAAAATTGCATTAATATTTGTGACATGGCCATCTAAACAAAATAAAGAAAATGCCTGCAGATCCGCCATTTTTTGTCCGATTTCAAACATTTAAAAACTGATATCCATAGAATTTAAAGTTTTATCGGAATGTAAAAATTAATAGATAATAATATATTTTATTCCCATATATGTAGGTACCCATTATATAAATGTCTGTGATTAAGTTATTAAGAATAAGTTTGGAGACGACTTCATAAAGTCAAATTTTCAATGTGGAATAAAATATTATTTTTTACTTTTTAGTTTTGTTTTTTTTTTTGAAGTTTTTTTATTTTTTATAAATATTTATGTTTGGAGAACAAAGCTTTCTGAAGTAGATATTGTGAAGAAACGCCCCAGAAGTGAATCCCATACCTTGTGTCTGTGAAATCGAAACCAAACTTATTCTTAATTACCTAATCACAAAACTATATTTATGTAATGAGTGTTTTGATGTCTAATACCAAGAGTATAATGTTTTACTATCTGTATTAATTTGGTGCTGACTTCACAGATTAAAATTTTCAAGATGGAATAAAATATTATTTTCCATTTTTAGGTGCATTTTTTGAAGTTTTATTTTTTTATACAGTTTTTTATTTCATCCTTTTTAGTTCAATTTATATGAGTTTTATTTTAAGTTATATTTAACAAATAACCATATATATCTATGTAAATTCCTAATAAAATGGTGTACGCTTTTATTGCGTCGAATAAATATTTAATATAGCGTCATTCCGCCTTATTTAACCTTTTTACAATATGCTGGCTGTGGGACCACTCGGGCAATATCCCGAATATTCCTTAAAAATTTCATCAAAATTGTTGAAACCATCGCAGAGTAATATATGTACATACATAGAAAAAATTCATAGGGTCAAATTGATAACCTCCTTTTTTGAAGTCTGTTAAAATTTGCATTAATATTTGTGACATGGCCAGCTAAATAGATCCGCCATTTTTTGTCAGATTTCAAACATTTAAAAACTGACATTCATAGAATTTAAAGTTTTATCGGAATGTAAAAATGTATAGATGGTACAACTTCTGATTAAATCAAATATATTTATAACATGCCTAAGATAAAACTAGAATAATACTTCCACAAATAAGCATTTAGTATGATCAATTTTTTTGAAATTATATGGGCTCATTATTTAAATATAATATGTAGTTTTTTTTTGGTTTATTTTTAAAATTCAAATAGCATAAGTTCACCAGGACCTGGTTATTTTTCTAAGTAGTGCAATATCTATTTCATTCATTTCTTTTTTTTTTTTAATAAGAGTATTAATTTTTTTGAAAGTAATTAAGAAAATTCTTTATTTTTAGTATGCCTAGGGACGACCACTATGTAATAAGATCACCAACAAGATGTAAGCTCTAGAAAGTTAGTATGTATGTCATTGATTAAAATCTGGCCTTCTTACCAACTACACCAATTCAGTTATTGCCAGGGGCGAGGCAAGTGAAAACAATCCCTTTGTGAGTTGAGAAGACTGATTACATCATACGAAGAAAATATTTACTGTAATGTGTTTTAAATAAAGTTAATGTTTAATATAATCTTAGGTTTAGATTTATTCTAAAAATAAACTATGTCTTCACCATTTTGTCAAGTACCATACAATGTGTCTGACCTACAATGAATAGACTTACTTCTTAAAACTTTTTATTATTTTTTATTGCTTTATTTACCAACAGTACACTCAAAGAATCTATGTTAATTTAATTAAAATTTGGATGATTAATTTATGCAATTGAATAAGTTAGTTTTCTTTACATTAAGGGTCAGTTATCCAAAAACTATTTAACCTTATTCATATCCTCAATTAATAAATACTGCAATTCTTCCCATGTATTACTGGGGAAAATCAAAGTGGAGTCATCAGCATAGGCAACCACTTTACCCCCTCGTGCCAAGATTACAAAGAATGTTGATATACATGTTAAAAAGCACAAGACGCAGCACTGTACCTTATGGTACTCCAATTTTGATTTCTTTAGGCTTACTCATAGCTCCTTCTCCTACTTTAACATAATTAAGTAGATACATTTTGAAATCATTCAACACGGATTCTCCACATCATATAGCTATCCACAATGTCCAGTAACAAAGACATATAACTTTTACAAATATTTGTGATTAAATACATAAAATGATTTAAAGTATCATTTTTTAAAATATAGCTATTATTATTACATCCAGGGTTAGGCTAACTCCAGACTGGACTGGAAAAATTCATAAACACTCTCAATACATAAACTTAATTAAAGTTATCATAACAAAAACACAGTTGTCTGTATTTTAAAAAGAAGGCAATCTATCTTGTTAATATTTTCAGAATTTGAAAGCTTGCTTCTTTAGCTTTAAGAAGCCAGTTATTTTGATAACTTCTTCAATTTGTTAAAAATAGTTCGTTCACACCTTAAACGTAGCTTCAAAATCCACCTAGCATATTTAGTCAAAAGTAAGGGTAGCTGTAATTAATTTCTTATGAAATTATTTGTAATCACAGACTTAAATTATTCATATTGTTAACAAGTGATATGATTTGTAGAATTTTAATCAAAACCAATGCAAACTAAGCTTCAAAAATGATCATTGGAAATTGAATATTAGTATTTTTTTATTGTAAGGTTAAAAAACTCACAAAATTATACCTGGCTTCAAAACTGTTTTTGTAAAATTAATAATTTTAGTCTGTTGCATTTGGAGAAATTGAAAGAGCAAAACATAATTATAGGCTCTGTTTACTATATCCGAGCTAGGCCCTGAAGAATGTTGTCACACCAACCAAGTTATTTGTTTGAAATTGTTTTTAAATAATTTTAATAAGAAAATTGGATTTTATTGTATTTAATAAATCAGTGGTTCACCTGCCCAGACAAATTGGCATTTTATCACCTTAACAAAAATATCGAACCTTATATTTTTTTTTATTTGAATTAATCTGTGCAGGTAATTTTTACTCGACTTCCAAAAGGAGGTTATCAATTCAATCCTATTATTTTTTTTATGTAGGTACATTGAGTACTCCTGATTTGACCAATTGCGCCCAAGACTAAATATCTTACATTCACCATACTATCAGGAAAAAAATATGCCTGTTAATATCATGATTTGAGTTAATGTCACAAAGTTCAATTTTACTGATCATTTTAAATTTTAACAGTGAATATAGCTAGTTTTCTATAAATGTGTAGAGATGGCACATTTTATACAATATTAATATGGTGATTGTGGTTAGCTACTTATTTATTTTGGATGGCTTTACCAAGTTTAGGTAGGTAGTAGGTAGACCAGGTAGTAGTATATATATATATATATATATATATATATATATATATATATATATATATATATAAGGTAATTGTATGATTAGTATGCATCTGGGCACAAACAAATTAATCAGTAAAATTATGTGTTTTATTTAAAAAATTACAAAACTTATTCCTAGCTATTATATATTATATTTATTTTAGCACTTAATTTTTTCTTTTAGGGTTAAACTTACATTTTACTTCTTTTAGTATCTGAGTTTTATTACCTGACTGTATTAAATATTTTAACATTCATTACTTAACTATTGTTCTATGTTTTGTTCTGTTTGTTACTATTAAGTGTATTTTCTTTTGTAAAATTATGCTTTTTTGTATAATAATATATTAAATAAATACAAACATTGTGAAATTTTAAACTATAACAATAAAATATATTAACAATGACAGGCAAATAAATAGTATTTTTATCATCTACAATGATCAATTATCATCTAATAATGTACGGGAATATTGATTATAAATAGAACCCTCAATTTTTTTATGGGACACCCTGACTATTATATGCCCATTAATTAGGCATCTTTTTGCTAATCTTAAATATGTTAGATTTGATACCTTTACCTTTAAAGACAATGGAGAAAAACCATGCCATAAGAGGCAAGTTATTCATATCGGTGTTATGTTTTCTCTGACATCTCTTATAATAGGTATATTGTCAATTTTCTCAGTTGTGTTTCACGATAAATGTTTCAAACCTAGTATAATTATAATTAGCAAGAAGAGACCCATTTGATGGACATATACAGGGTGTACCAGTATAGATAGAAAATAATGGATTAAAAATCTATAACTTCTACATTTACCAATTTTTTTTACAAAAAAGTTAAATGAACGTTTAATTTATGATCAATCAAAATTCGTATGCAATCATGAAATGCTTACTTCATTTGGAAGTATTCAAGATTTTTGTTTAATTATATAATATGATTTGCTCTTAAATTCCAACGGGATTTGGTTATATATTCTTGGCACCATTTATTATTAGTTTATTTTGACAAATAATGACATTATGTCAAAGTCAGTTAAATAATAAATAATAAATATTTAACATATAATGTTTAAACTAGATTTTTGTCAATTAAAAAATATTTTTCTTAGTCGGACATTAAACAAGGCACTACAGGTATTATATGGGATAATGCTTTCAGTCAATGTCTATCCTTCTTGAAACACTGTCTCAACCTTAAGTATTATTAATCTTATAATATAATACCTTAATGTACAGCTGATTTAATTGTGATATGACAGAATCTATGTATAAAGCTATTGTAGGATACCTTTTTTACTGGTTTGGAACTATTTATTTAAAATTAACATTTACTTGAATAAAGACTATACCATAATTTTTTCAACAATACGCAGTCTTATAAGTTTGACAGCCAGTTCCCAACATATGGTAAAATCAACGATAAGATCTAATATTTTTACGAAATTTTATAAGATTAGGCTATAAAAGTTTATATTTTAATAAGTTAATTGATAAAATAATTTACAAGATCTAAACTACTTTATACCAGTTAATAAACTTAAGAACCTGAAAGCATGAAATTAATTGAAGGTATCTTCGAAAGACTTTTGTTCTTTATAATTATATAATCTACCTAACTTGTTCTTAAGGTGAGATGTGCAATATCTTGCATACTTACTAAATTAACTTATTACTCAATTGTGTATATCAAGTGAAGAAAATATATAAATAGGCCACAGTTAATATTTTTAATATATGGGGAAAAAATCTTCAAATTTCTAATCCACTTTAGCTATATATCTTTAATCAATATACAAAATATGTGATACACTTTACAGTAACAAAAAAAATGATTAAAGATAAAATAATAATAAAGTTGACCCTACATTTATCATATGGTGCATCTTTTTTAGTTCTTAAACTACACACTTTTTCAGCAACAGTAATTGTAAGTACTCAAGTATCACTATAATATACACGTCACTACTATCTGCAATGCACATATGAGCAGAACTAACTTCCTAAGCCTTGTCTACGATACCTATATCAAACATCAAGAAGACTTGGTCCTAAAACAAATTATAATTAATAAAGTACCTGCACGAATAACAAGCTTAGGGAAAATCATTAACAATCTTATAAAATACTAATCAATATGTGTCTGATAAAAACTGATTTTTAGATAGGTATTTGCTTGGGATCAGGATACAAAATTAAAAAACTTAAAAAAAAAGTTGAAATTATGTGTCTCAAAAAGCTCACAAAACATATTAGTTAAAAGATACATGTTCAAGCATCAAGGCTTTTGTGGATTTTTATATGGTCTTTAGTAGACAACTTTGTTTTATTTTTAGGTAGGGAACAATATCCACATTAATAACAGATGGGGACTCAATCCTATATACTAACAAATAAGA
Source organism: Kuschelorhynchus macadamiae (assembly GCA_030620095.1). Lineage (NCBI taxonomy): Eukaryota > Metazoa > Arthropoda > Insecta > Coleoptera > Curculionidae > Kuschelorhynchus > Kuschelorhynchus macadamiae. The sequence continues at coordinate 185,025 of JAUTXW010000800.1, forward strand.
TTATCTGAGTGTAAGAGTCCAAAAACTGAAATGGTTGCAACTTTATACCATATTCACACTATTCTAAAATAAACATACTCACTTTATATGTAGAAGCCTTGTTTATATATAGACAAGGGTAGAAGGTTTAAAATCATCTCAATGCAAACATGCAATAACCTCTTCCTGGGCTTTCCAACAATAATTTTTTTTTCAATATTCAATCTCCATTAATTAGATATTATCCTGTGATAAACAAATGCTTTATAATCAACCAAAAAAAAACAGTCAATATACGGTTAACAACAAATATATTTATTTTTATCAATAAAACTTGACAACACAGCAGGCCTATTTAAAGAATTTTTAGCCAGTAGCGTAGCTCGCCAATTCGGTATTTAAAGTGTCGGGCTAGCGGCGCATTCCACACATTCCAATCTGTCGGGATTTCGACGGTTTGGGCCAGTGAAGTTTCGGTCCACTAACTGTTTGGGCCGGTGTGGTTTAGGGGAAAATACGCACTACCGTTTCACACACACTAGTCACAGATTCCAAGTGCGAATTATAATATGTTTATATATATATATATATATATATATATATATATATATATATATATATATAAATAAAGCATAAAATAAAGTACCTAGAATAATTGATATCCACAACTCTTTGACTTCTGGGTTGCGTAAAGATAAGCAACAAGCTTTAAATCTAGTACTAACCACAACAATGAGAACACCACCACCACGGCCTTTAGAACTGTTATTATTGTTTCCATACATTCGATATATTATATACCTAGAATCCAGCAATTCAGGATCATTAATGCCAGAGTCCAACCAAGTTTCAGCAGTTGCAATTATATCATAATCTTCAGATAGCACAGCACATAAAAACTTGTTGAGCTTGGTTTTGAGACTTCTAATATTCTGATAAAGTATAGTTGTTCAATTTATTAGGGTTGTTCCCTTTCGCTTGGAAACCGAAAATTTGTTGCTGCTGACCTTGGCAAACGGCGAAGATGAAATTCCTTGACAGGAATCCCATTAGGACAAAGATTACAATCGACCCTATTTTGAAATGATTTGTTAAGGCGATCTAATTTTAGGTCAATTTCCGATGAGAATTTGCTATAACTTTAATATCGGCAACTTTGTTATTTCCCCGGAGTGTGATGGGTCGTAAAAGAAGTTATGCAGTCACTGCATCCATACAGGATCCATTAATTTAATTTGCATGAAACAGCCAACTATTACCGTACTTTAAATCCACTAAAGCTTCCTTTTCTTCGAAATGCAAATTCCTAAAGTTTTTCTGATTTGTTTAAAGAATAAATTGTTGGGATATTTGTAGAAAACAAATCGATTTCCTCGACAAATACGGAAATCAACCACGAGGAACCTCACCAAAATAATATGTGATGCAGAACCAGAAGTTGCGTGAATTGTCAGAAATTATGTTCAATAGAAAGACTAGAATTTCAGTGTTTTTCAAGAGCAAAACGGACACTTTCTCACATTCCCCTATTGAACCTAGAGCAAAACGGCTTACACTTTCCTAGGTTTATCATATGGTCGCCAGTTTCAGTATCAGATTTTGACATTTCCGGTTAAATCGGAAGTTGGCATTCAAAAAGTTAAGCTAGGCAAGTGCAGGTTGCGTTGGTCGAAGGTTATTCGTTTAGCAGACAGAGGATTCTAGAAGTCCAAAATGACGATATTGTCAAAATATATCAAAAAAGAGAACTTCTGGTTCTGCATCGCGGAACTTTCAAGAATCCTGGCAATTTAATGTATTTTGTGCAGTAAGGAACGATGGAATAATAAAACTAAGTTTTTACGAAGAAAATTTGAATGGTAAGTTTTACATTGCCTAAATACAAGGAATTTTTTAATGAAAAATAATCCATTTAGGTAATATTACAATATTTTTTTTTATCAATTTAGCGTCAATCCAAAATTAGATAAATCATTTAGTAAATATTATTATATAAATAAATTAAATTAAATTAATTACAAGCTATTTATACAGGGTACTTTAGAAAGTCATAAAATACTAAACTTTTTTTTATTGAGCACTCTTCAGATTAAATTAATTGAATTTCGATGTATTTCTGTTTCTTCTTAAATCAATAAATCGATGAATACTGGGTGATTCACGACCCACTGTACATACTTATGTGGTATAGGGTATCCCTAGGGTATATCGAAATGGATATTTAAATTGATTAATTCGGCTTTATTACCAAGATACAGGGTGATTTTCGTATTTTGGTAAAAATTTGTTCACCCTGTATCTCCTAAACTGCTTAATAGATTTTTTAAAAATTTTGTACACAAACACTCTTGGTATATCATAACTTTTTGACGTTTGAAAAGTAGCAAAGTTCCAGGGCCGTATCCAGCCAATTCACACAGGGGAGGGGGGGTTAGTTTTGAGACACCCTGTACATCGGAATTCGGTATTTTTGAATTTTTTTCTTAAACTACATTCATTTGTGAACAAAAATATGCCACCATCTTGAATGGCACACTAAAGGTTATGTACGAAATTTAAATCTTTAGATAGTACATACCCCTTTTTTTAGCGGTATCTGTATTAAAGCTTTTAACTAAGTATAAAATTATTTCAATGATTGACTTTAAAAAAAAATTAAACTATCTCTACTAATAAAACACAGCCTTGTCGAATTAATTTTTATTTTCAGTAGCCCAAAAAAAAAACTAAAATCTACCCTAACACAATAACGTCTTAAAAGCTACAAAATGTTTTCAAAATGCATACCACCGGTGTCTCTACATTTTTGTGCACGCTTTTGTAGGTTTGCAATTGAGCGGTGAATCATTTGAGGGTTTTGTCTAACCTCGTCGCAATAAAAATGTATCCTATTTATTAATTGATCCCTAGTTTCGATTGGAACACTGTAAACTTTTTGTTTTAGATGCCCCCACAAAAAGTAGTCGGCTGGATTAAAGTCTGGCGACCTAGCTGGCCAAGGATGTGGTCCTCCGCGTCCAATCCACCGATCAGCAAATTGTTGATTGAGATAATTTCGAACATCAATTCCAAAATGTGCAGGTGCCCCATCGTGTTGAAACCATATGCCTCTTAAATTTACATTTTCTAATAAGCCCGGTAAAATGTTTTGTAAAAAGTCCAAATACACAACAGCCGTAGTCGTTGAGGGAAAATATGTGGTCCAATTAAATGATTATTTATTAAGCCGCACCAAACATTCACTGAAAACTTTCGTTGAGAATTGGCCAATCGCAACGAATGATGGTTTTCATCTGCCCATAGATGAGAGTTTCTAGAATTAAAGACTCCGTCCCTTGTAAATTGGGCTTCATCAGTGAATAGTGCTCTAAAAATAGTTCTTCGATGATTTATTACCCACCTAGCAAATGCTAATCTAGGCAATAGTCGCCTTCTTCTAATCTTTGTACCTCTTGTATGTACATGGAAAGGGTATAAGTTTTCATTCTTTATAGTTCTCCATACTCTTGTTTGCGGTATCGCTAATTGGGCGGAAATTCGCCTAGTGCTTGTGGTTGGATCTTCCCTCACAAGGTTGAGAATATTCTCTTCTTGGACCACGTTATTAGCACCCACTCTTTCAACATGAAGATCGGTTGAGGGAAACTTACCCTTTTCACGCAATGTATTAAAGGTTGCGGCAAACGTTTGGTGATTTGGAATTCTCCGATCCGGAAATCGTGTTCTGTATTCTTCTGTAGCAGCCCTTCCGTTACCATTACAAAATCAGTACACAAATACGATGTCTGCGTACTCAGCATTTGTAAATAACGGCATTTTTACAATTATTGAAACGTACAAACTTTTTGTAAAGAGAAGATTCAAATAAAAAATCTTTAATTAACAATGTCAAACACAAATGATTGAATTGTATGTACGTAATGTCATTTTTAAAATATCTGTCTAAATTCCAAGGCTTACTTTATTATTTTTAGGTATTAAAATTTATTGAATTTGTATTTTTTTGTAGGTTTTAAGGTTACGAAAAAAATAAAGGTAAATAAAAAAATTTAAAAAAAACAAGCTCTTACACGTAATTTGTATACAATAACAAAAATAAAAAAAGATAAATTTTTACGGTAGCCGATAAATGATCACGATCTCGAGCATTAGATAAGAGATGAGGCGAAAAAGACTCAAACAGAAATTAACTGGTCTATTAGTAGAGATAGTTTAATTTTTTTTAAAGTCAAGCATTTAGACAAAAACCTCAAATGTAAATGATTCAACGCTCAATTGCTATTCACAAAAGCGTGCACAAAAATGTAGAGCTTGTTAGACAGGCGTTATTGTGTTAGGGTAGATTTTGGTATTTTTGGGCCACTAAAAATAAAAATTAATTCGACAAGGCTGTGTTTTATTAGTAGAGATAGTTTAATTTTTTTTTTAAGTCAATCATTGAAATAATTTTATACTTAGTTAAAAGCTTTAATACAGATACCGCTAAAAAAAGGGGTATGTACTATCTAAAGATTTAAATTTCGTACATAACCTTTAGTGTGCCATTCAAGATGGTGGCATATTATTGTTCACAAATGAATGTAGTTTAAGAAAAAAATTCAAAAATACCGAATTCCGATGTACAGGGTGTCTCAAAACTAGCCCCCCTCCCCTGTGTGAATTGGCTGGATACGGCCCTGGAACTTTGATACTTTTCAAACGTCAAAAAGTGCACAAAATGTGTGTACAAAATTAAAAAAAAAATGGATTAAGCCGTTTAGGAGATACAGGGTGAACAAATTTTTACCAAAATACGAAAATCACCCTGTATCTTGGCAATAAAGCCGAATTAATCAATTTAAATATCCATTTCGATATACCCTAGGGATACCCTATACACCACATAAGTATGTACAGTGGGTCGTGAATCACCCAGTATTATCAAAGCATTTCTTTCCGAAAAATTATGTCTATAAACTTTTGTAGGAGAAAGATATCTGAATATTCTTGAAGAGTTGGACAACGAATATTTAAGTAATTTACCTTTGGCAGAACATAGTCAAATTTTCTACCAACACGGTGGCGCCCCACAAGCTACGTTTTACGACAAGTGGATTGCCAACAATGGACCTTTCCTGTGGCCTCCTCGTTCCCCCGATCTGACAGTCTTAGACTATTTTATATGTGGAACGATAAAAGGAATCGTTTATTTTAATCCAGTATGGCAAGGGTAAGGGACGCGTTCGAAAGTTTATCTCCAGCTTCAATTAGAGCGGCCACCCACGAGGAATTTATTCGGAGATGCGAAAAATGTTTGAAAGTACAAGGTGGACATTTTTAACATTTATTGAAAAAATAAGTTGTGCTCTTGTGTAGACTAGACTATAATGGGAATAGGCTTTCTTTAATTAATTTTTGTCTTCACGGTTTCAACATTTTTATAGTTTTCCAACATTTGTTTAACGCTGTTCGGTGATGGTTTCTGTTTATCTGGATATCTATCAGCAAATAGCTGGAATGTTCTTGTTAAAACTCTGTTAGATTCCCCATAGATAATAAACAAATTCAAATAATCCTCGTGTGTGTAATTTAATCGCCCCGGAATGATTATTAGTTTAATAATTATTATAATTACTATAATAAATAAATAATATTTTAGTAGGTAATTGTCAAACGACAACAAATATTACGTTTCTATAGTCACCAATTGGTTTTGTTCTCGCCAGGCCTCCCCGTCATGGCCAACTAACAAGAAAACTTATAAGCCGTCTGGTATTATTAGAATAAAAAATGTTAAATCGTCAATAACTCAAAAACTACACAAATTTTTGGAATAGACAACTTTATACAAAGTCACCTTTATTTTAAGTGTTACTTCGTTAAATCGTTAAAAGTAACTTTTAACGATTTTTTAAAAGTATATTTATAATGTCAGTTTTTGATCACCCTATATTTATTTATTATAAAAATATCAGCACAGGCCACTAAAGTGTACCATTTTGGACAAGGAAGCCAACCGCAAATAAATAATAGAGACTTCGATAAGCAGATATTTATAGTTATGTCTAGACCTGCAAACGACATTTTTTACATAAAATTCTAAATATCTCAAAAACAGTTGAACTTAGGTATAGGATATTATACATGAAATATACCTAGAATTTTTCGGGGAATCCAAAAATTCGATTATACACAGGGTGGGATTTTTAGAAGATGTCAAACTCACTTTAAACTCCACATATTTCTTATTTAACGATAAGTATTATAAGCAAATCGAGGGTTGCGCAATGGGAGCGTCTATATTGTGTGTCAGCTCAACTTGTACTTGAAGATCTCGAAAAAACAGTCATTAATAACTTGAATTTTGACTTACCCTTTTTCTATAGGTACTTAGTTGATTGTTTGCTAGCTATCCCTAATGAAAAATCCGAGTACATTTTAGATAAGTTCAACAAATATCATAACAAATTAAAATTTACCATCGAGTTTGAGAAAGAAAATGAAATAAACTTCTTAGATCTGACCCTTAAAAGATAAAATAAGAACAGCTTGGTACACTAAAAATACCTGGTCTGGAAGGTATCTTAATTTTAACTCTGAACACCCTATTTCCCAAAAAAAAATCAGTTATCACCAGTTTGACAGAGCCATAAATGTATTCCGAAAAGACGCAATTAACAAAGCAAAACAAGCATTAGTCTCAAACTCTTACCCAAAACACCTTATAGATTCGATTTTAAAAAAAAATCATAAACTGTACAACAACCTTAAACAAATACAACATAATAATAATCCAAACCAAAATACACCAAAATACGTAACCTTGCCATACGTTCGTGGTTTGTCTGAAAAAATAAAAAATGTATTTAAGGACGAAAACATAAAGGTAACTCACAAAGGTTTTAACTTACTTAACAAAAATTTCAGTAAATTAAAAACAAAAATACCAAAAGAAAAAAAGAGCAACATTGTATATGAGATACCATGCAATGACTGCAATAAAGTATATATTGGGCAAACTAGTCAGTACCTAAAAAAATCGGATTAACAGTCACAAGTACGATAAAAAAAAAACAAAACAGCTCTCACAAACCACACAACTGAAACCAACCATACTTTTAACTATAGTGGCACTAAAATACTTATTGCTGAAACCAACTAAAAAAAAAGAAAGTTTTACGAAATGGTTTACATCTAAAAAAATTCTAATTCTGTAAACGCAAACACAGATACAAAAAATTTAAATAAAATATGCCACACCCTTTTAAAATAAAATGTGCGACATGTAATAAACAAACCCGGTAGGTTCTAAAATACACCAATTTATTATACCGTCCTTGTATGTAAAATAAAAACCAACCAAAGTATTTAAATGGAAAAAAATCACTGCCACATAAAACAACGTCGTATTATTCTAGTATTGGTAGATATTGAAGTAAATGTACAGTCTGATCGGTGTAGTTTTAATTTGTTTTTCAATGTAACTTTGTCCATATATGTTTGAAACTATGTCTGTTCTCCAAATTTCCTACTGTAAGTTTTTATTTTAGTAATTTATTTAAAAAAAAATTTATTTAAAAATATTCTAGAATTTGATAAAGGCTCAAGTTATAGCCGAAACTTTATTAAAACGAGACACGAATACGTGAAAATAGTTGTTTAATTTTTAATTGGAGGATCATATCCCAAGAAACAAATACTAACTATATATATATATATATATATATATATATATATATATATATATATATATATATATATATCAAAAAAGATAACAATGTAAGACTGGACGAAATAGTGGACATTTTTAAATATAAATAAATAAATAAATAAATGCTTTATTGTCAAAAAAAATTTTACAATTTTGTGGACAAAGCTGTTGTAAAAAAATAGTTTACAAACATCAAAATTAGCAAACAAAACAAAACAAAAACACATCATAAATATTATAGAAAAATAATATTTAAATCAAGAATTTAGAATATTAATATTATAGAATCCTAAAAGAAGTACATTAGAAATGTACTTTGTCCGTCGTACTATGTTATAAACATTTTCATAAATATAATGTAAAAAAAAAAAAAAAAATAAAAAAGCAAAGTAAAAAATAAAAAAGTACGAAACAATTAAAAAAATACATATACAAAATTCGGTAAAAATGGTTGGTAATGGCAACTATCACACTAGGGGTTCATAAGGATAAAATTATGTGTTGTAAAACTCGTTCACGGTGTAGAAGGCACTTTCCAGTAAGAATGATTTCAAAGCCTTGCGAAATGAAGTCAGAGATATTATGGATTTGATGTTAAATGGCAGGTGATTATGCATTTTTTTTGCATTGTAGATTACTGATCTTTTAATTAACTCTGAGTGTGGGGTTGGAAGATAGAGATCGTGCTCAGTATTTCTGAGAGGGTAGTTGTGAGAAGGTCTCTCTAATAGAGCAGGTGCGTGCTTACGAATTAAGCAAACCGATTCCAAAATGAATAAGCAAGGAAGGGTTAGTATTTTATATCTTTTAAAGAAATCTCGGCAGTGAGTTCTACTGTTAAGTCTCAGTAGGTAACGAACAGCTCTTTTTTGTAGTATAAAAATTCGATCAAATTCAGTCGCACAACATGTACCCCAGAATGGAATAGCATATCTGAGGTGCGACTCAACAAGAGCAAAATAAACAGTTCTAGAGGTAGAAAAGCTAAGCTCCTCGGAAACAGATCTTAACGCAAAGCAAGCAGAACCTAACTTCCTTGATAAAGCGTCGATATGTGGATCCCATTTTAAAGAATCATCTACAAGAAGCCCTAGAAATTTTACAGAGTTTACGACATCAATAGTGGTGCCATTAAGGTCAAAAGGTTGCAGCGTGTTTTTATAAGACAAGATTTTCGTTTTAGAGATGTTCAAACATAGGAGATTAGAATCGCACAAGGATTTAATGGTGATTAGGTCATTAGATACAATCCTATGTAGGTCCGTGACATCTGGGTGGCTCCACGTATCGTCCGCAAAGAGACATATTTTTCCACTAATGTTTAAATTAGCCATGTCGTTTATGAACAGAAGAAACAAGATAGGGCCTAGTACCGAGCCTTGAGGCACTCCATATTCCATTGGCCTACAAGAAGACATCCTGTTGTCAACTTTCACAACTTGATTTCTGTTGCTAAGATATGACTTAAACCAATTGAGAGGAGCCCCTCTAAATCCATAGTACTGCAGCTTGTTAGTTAATATATTATGATTCCCACAATCGAAAGCATTGGAAAAATCACAGAAAATTGTTGCCGTAGCGTGATGGTTGTTTAGGCTGGAGTAAACTCTATTAAGAAGGAAAAACATGGCATCGCTTGTGCATTTGTTACTTAAAAATCCAAATTGATGTTTTGTAAGTATTTCATATCTAGACAGAAATGATAAAAGCCTTTTTTTAACCAGTCTTTCGATGATCTTAGATAGCGAAGGGAGAAGTGCAATTGGGCGATAGTTCGAAGCTTCTTCTGAAACACCTCCTTTGTGAAGAGGTATGATTATTGCAGTTTTAAGGCAGCTTGGAAAAGTACCATTTTGGAAAGACATATTTATCAAAGTAGTCAGATGCTCTAGTGTGCATTCCGGCAGACTTGAATACATTTTTAAAGTAAGCCCATCAGTTCCCGAGGAAGATTTATTTTTGATATCATTAATTGTACTACGAAGTTCTGATAAAACTACTGGTGAAAAGAAACTGTGCAGGTTTACCCTATGATTAGAGAGATATGAAATTGGGTCATTAGATTGAGATACGGATTTAGTCAAATCTTTGGCTACATTTACAAAATAATTGTTTAGGTCCTCAGGAGAGGTAAGGATAGTGCTGGATAAAGGAGTTTTGTTTCTTAAATCATTTACGATAGACCAGGTTTCTTTAGCTACATTACTGGCGTTAGAAAGTCTATTATTGTAATAAATATCTTTGGCGGCTTTAATAGTCTTATGATAAATTTTTCTGTATGATTTTACATAATTATGAAAAAAGACACTGTCCGAAAATTTCTTTAAATGAGATAGTGACCGCATGTTCTTAGAAGATATACGTAAACCTTTAGTGGACCAGGGTTTACTTCTTTTATTTTTGATAGGCCTAAGAGGAAAAGATTCAGAAGCTATATTAGTTAGAGTTTTTATAAAACGAGAAAATTCAGTGTCGACATCATAAGTGTGAGAGTCCCAGTCAGTTATTTGACATAGGTGTTTGAAATTAATGAAATTTCTAACCGAAAAAATACGGCCTACTTGTCTAGAGGAATTTTTGGCTTTGGATGTAATTGAAAATTTTGTGAAAATTGCTTCATGATCGGAGAAACCTGGACTTAAGACATTACATTCGACGGAGCTAGGATCGAAAGAAGACACAACGTAATCTATAGTACTGGCACTTGTCTTAGTAATTCTGGTTGGTGAGTTGACGTGCATGGCAATTCCTAATGACTCAAAGATGGACTGAAGACATTCCTGAGCAGCACACACACTGGAAAAGTCAATATTGAAATCGCCACATAAGATTAATTTGCTTTTTACAGGAAGGGACTCGAGCAAACTTAGAAGGTTATGGCAGAATAATTGCACATCAGCATCAGGTGTTCTATAAATACAAATAATATAAAGGTCATAAGTATTGTGATAAACGATAGAAAATTCAAATACTTTTTCAGATAATAAATGATTATACTTTGATATTTCGGAAAAATCGTTGTTTGAAGACATTATCATGGTGCCTCCATGAGTTAAATTAGTTCTATTAAATCTGGCAATTGTGGTATAGTTTTTAATAAAAACAGGTTGATTGATATTTAGCCAGTGCTCAGTGATGGCAATGACTTCTGGAAAATTTAGCTCTTCTAACAAAAGATATAATTCGTCTGTTTTATGTCTTAAGGACTGAATATTAAAAAAAAAAAGATTAAAATTACTATTGGTCAATTTTTTAGAGGGTGCTAGATCCTCTTTTCGCGTCATATTGACTAAAAATTTTTACTTTTTGATGGTGAACCACTAGAATAATATTTACCAGTACTTTCACGAATTTTTTGGAGCCGTAAAATTTTTTCCGAGGAGTAGAAAGATCTATACGCTGCAAGGTCTGAGTCCACTTCAGATGAACCAATCCCATAGGCATCGTGGAAGCGATAATACAGCTTGCGCAGGGAGTCCTTGTCACTGGGAAGGCCTTCCGAAGCTAGCAATAATTTAATGCTAGTACTTGTATGCCCCTCAAAACACACACTAGATGGCTGGTCGTGTAGATAAGCAAGAATAATAGAAAAAGAGATTTTCAACTAGAATAAGGCTATATTTTATTTAAACTTTATTTGTTTATATAATTACATATAATATAGAAATAAACGCATTTTTTAATTAGACCTCCTCCCCTCTAATGGGACTTAGTTACGTCCCTGTACTTATCAAAAAACACAGATATTATAGCATTTTTTAGTTCTAAATTGACCCAAATATAAACATGTGTAACAAAATAACAGTGAAAAATTAAATACTATCGGATTTTATACAACCTTAACTCTTTCTTTAACGTGTTTTTTGTATTTTTAAGTTTATATTTTAGTGAGTTATATGTCATTGTTTCGTTCGAAAAATTTTAACATTTTTAATTGAAAAAAATGGTAATATAATGTCTAAACGCTAGATACGACATGCATCTCTATAAGCAAATTAAAAATCCACGTACGCAATGACGTCACTGCGAACCGGACGCAATTGAGACCATTTAGATATCATACCTTCCGTTTATTATATGATGCTATTTCAAGGTGCATACCGTAAAAATTAAAAATTTAGTATATATGTATAGATGTGTTTGAAGTTTGTGTCCTTAAATATGTGTGTTTTGTAATGTAATGAATCTAAATATTTTATTTGTCAGACGTACTATACCTGATATTATTAAATTATCACTAAGGTGTGCCTCTATAAAAAAAAATTAAAAACAAAAAAAAACATGTTTTAAAATTAATATTATACTATGAAAATTTTATAGCTTTTAAACCTTTTAATGTTTCCAGTATGCATGATAATGTTTGCTTCTTTGTATTTCATGTCCTGTTTTTTTAATGGAAACATTTTTTTAAAAATCAATCCATCCCAAATAAAGCCTTGAAAAAGCTCAACACTATCATTTTGATAGTATATATATTCCTGTTACCGATATTGAGAGAGGACTGGCTGAACTGGACCTAACTAGACCAATAGGTCCTGATGGTGTTCCCCTTCCATTCTTAAGCAATCTTCCCTTTCTTTGTTCATTCCACGTTACATAATCTTTAATCAGCCCTTACAATCAGAACATTTTCCACAAATGTGGAAACTATAGTATTTGTTCCAATATACGAATCATATGATAGGAGTGGCATCTGCAACCATAGGCCGGTCAGTATACTCTCAGTAATATTAAAAATAATTGAGCACAGTGCTGGACAGAAAATAAGGAAAGTTTTCAAAGAATTTATTATCTCATAACAGCATGG
>JAUTXW010000800.1:202500-255313 GCA_030620095.1 Kuschelorhynchus macadamiae
AGCTAATGCTGGTATAAGATTCTCTTCCAAAAATTGAAGATACATTTGCCCCGTTAGTGAGGAATCAAAGAAATATGGACCTATAACTTTATTGCCTGCAATACCTGCCTATACATTAACACTTTGACGATACTGTGTATGACTTTCCCTGTACCAGTTAGGATTTTCTTGTGCCCAGTGTCTAAAATTTTGTTTATTTACTTCTCCATTGAGACAAAATGTTGCCTCATCTGTGAAACAAATTCTTTTGCAAATAATGTATCATGATTACACATGTTGGTCATAATTTCGCAAAACTCGTTAATTGCACCACTCTCCTCAACCTCGATAGTAAATTTTAGTTTTTCATGGTAACTATGGAATCTCTCAAGAATTAACGATTCATGGTCTTTAGGTATGGTAGTGAGGCAATCCTCTACGTATCTGTTAATTTCCTTGACATGACAATATACCACCAACAACAAACTTTAAAAACCGAATGGTATACAAAAAATACATGGTCGGGAAGGTATATGAACTACTTCTCTAATCACCCCTTATCCCAAAAAAAATCGGTCATAATAGGTTTGGCAGACAGGGCAATTAAACTGTCTGATGAACATTTCCGACAAAAAGCAATAAAAAAAGCAAAAACCATTCTAGAACAAAATAGTTACCAATCTAAATTAATAAAAAAAATTTTTCAACCCGTCTTAACATCTGTAGTGAAAAACCGGAAATTAACATAAAACAAAACAAAGAAAAACCCACTTATATGTCCCTCCCTTACATCCAAAACCTATCAGAAAATATGAAAATAAACATAAAATCAGAGTATGTCATAAAGCCCACAACTTAATCCAAAAAAAATATAGCAAATTAAAATCTGAAACACCCAAAAATAAAACAACGCATTGCATTTATCAAATACCATGTACGGAATGTAATGGAGTCTACATTGGACAAACGAGTCAATATTTGGGAAATAGGTTAAATGGACATAAGTATGATAAAACCAATCAGACCGCCCTAACTAAACATATAAATCAATTCAAACATAATTTTGATTACCCAAACACCAAAATCCTAAAAACCGAACCTCACAAACAGAAAAGAGAAATTTTAGAAATGATATATATCAAGAAAGAACCAAATTTAATTAACGACAAGACGGACATCCAAAACCTCAGTAAAATATATACCAATATTCTTTAGTCCCAAAAAAAAAATGTGCTGTATAAAATTGTTGTATATGTTATTATAAAATAGACTATAAAACAATTAACTTAAAAATAAAATTAATAGATTGTTTCGTAGTAAAAATGTTAATGAATAAATAAAAAATAAGGTACTCTCCTGGGATTCGAACCCGGGTGCGTGTGACTGCGTGGTGGAGCCCTCGACCACTGGACCACTTCTGGTCTGATAAGGTTATATATTGAACTGTTAATAAATGAATAAATCATCTTTCTCCCTAAATTTTAAAAATATCATCTTTAGGAAGTGAGGTTACGAATCCTCATTTAAAATGTAAATAAACATGATGCTAAGTTTTAAGTTTTAACATTTTGTGTTGTCCAAATTACAGTATGTCTTTTGTGTTGTAAAACTTCCATGTTTCTGTTTTAGGTAAGCCATTTTATTTTGTAAACATTAATTGACAGATGTATAAGAAAAAAAATTTTTTTCCTACTTTTAGTTTACAAGGTGCTTTGAAAAAGGCCGAAGTGGCCGAAACAATTATGAAACTAGTATAGTGTTTCTCTATATTACATAGAACCAAATACCCGAGAGAATTCCTACAAACATACATTTGTGGTTCAAGAACTATTCGTTTTAACTATATATATATATATATATATATATATATATATATATATATATATATATATATATATATATAATATATATATATATATATATATATATATATATATATACAAATATATATATATATATATATATATATATATATATATATATATATATATATATATAAATATATATATATGGATTAAACCCCAGGTAAATAAAGTTATTAGTTTGGAATCCATTTGTGAGGAAAAAGTATTTGAAATGTGTGGAATTAAAACAGTTATCAACTCTTTAACTTATATTGTTTTGACTTGTTATAGACCTCCTTCCGGTGGTATAAAATTATTTTTGTGTAACTTGCATAAGAATAGTGCTTTGCGGTGAGAGTTCGGGCTCGATGTTATGAAACATCGTAAAAGATCCAACGCGTCTAACGAACCTATCCGAGTCTACCATTGATCACTTTTTTCTAAATTTTTCCAACGATGAGTCAGTATTTACTATTGATAATGTAGTAAGTGGCCATAGAACAATTCTAGTTCAACTTAATTTAAATATTGAAAAAAAAGTTCATCTTTCTTTAGTAGGAATTTTAATCAACATTAAATTGACGAATTTCGTTGTGCTCTAGCGATAGAAAGCTGGAACAGTTTATTTATTTGTGCAGACATAGATAGTGCTTTTACGTATTTTTGTAATGTGTTTAAATTTTATTTCGATAATTACTTTCCGGTTCAAAAGCGCTATATAAATTATAATGAAAAATCTTGGGTTAATAATGAAATTAGACAATCAAGTGCTAATCTGAAGAATTAGAACGTTCTAACTAAAACACATATAAATCTTAGACATTTATATATTAGTGCTAAAAAGGATCATAAAAAGCTGGTAAATAATAAGAAACAAATTTTCTATCAAAATCAAATCACTAATGCACACAATCCGGTAAAGTGCGCCTGGTCTATAATAAATAAATTATCTGGTAAAGTGAGCATTGCAGACAATATAAGTGTTACAGTGGGCGAACCACAAAAAACCATTGTAAATCCCGGTATTGTTGCAGAATGTTTTAATAATTTTTTTAAGCAGGTTCCGTTGAACACAATAAAACAGATACCACAAAGTGATAAGCAAAACGATAATAATATAGCAGATAAGATAGTGCTTAGCAAAAAATTTTTACTCTTCCTTTTTCTTGAAAATGAATTTTATATTTTAATTAAAAATAAACTTAAAAGCAAAAAATCGTCTGGTCCGCACGAGGTTCCGGCTTTTTTAATTAAAGAAATTTTGGACGTCATTACGGTGCCAATGGTTTTTATGGTTAACTTATCATTTTGTACAGAGACGTTTCCAAAAATGTTAAAAATGGGTAAAATTATTCCTATTTATAAAAAGGCAGATGTTAACCTTATGGAAAATTATAGACCCGTAACAATGGGTTCAGTATTTTCTAAAGTTTTCGAATATTGTTACCTGGATAGATTGGCAATGTTTTTGGATGAAAATAATATAATTATAATCATGTAAGAGTCAACATGGTTTCCAGAATGACAAGTCTACTATGACTGCAGTTCATTCTTTGTATAATGAAATTATGGGATTTATTGATGCAAGCGAGAGTCCTGTTGGGATGTTTTGCTATCTTAGCAGGGCTTTCGGCTGCGTCAATCATCAGATATTGCTGGAGAGATTAAGGGACTATTATGGGGCCTGTACTTTCAAGTCAGAGGTAGTTTTGGAACATAATGTGAATAAAGCCCTTGAGGAACTGTGTAAGGTTTCATAACAGACAAAAGAATTTTAATGAGCTGCATTTTAAAATTAATAATGTTCAAGTTAGCAATGTCGAGTGTGTCAAGTTCTTGGGTTTGTATGTGGACTCCTGCTTGGACTGGAAGCAACATTGCGAACATGTAATTTCAAAGTTGAATTCCGCGTATTTTTTACTGCTTAATCTAAGAAATGTTTTGTGTGAGAAACAACTTATCATGTTATACTATGCACAAGTGGAATCTCTTCTCAGATATGGCGTGTTTCTAAATGTAATGTTTTTTGCGTAATGTTTTTTAACCATTTTAAATTTTACATATTAACTACATATGCTTTTATTGTAAAAAATAAATATGCGTCTTGAGAAAGCTCAATATAATGAGCGAATCGTCGATGTGAATTATAGTTTTATTTTTCAATGAGTTAACCTATACCCAAGAAAATAATTAACAAAATTTATATATTTTTATATATATTTATATACATTTATATATATATATATATATATATATATATATATATATATATATATATATATATATATATATATATATATATTCAAATCATTGTATATGATATCGCCAACGAGCCAGTTGTAAACTATATGTTGTTGTGGTCGTCTTCTTTGTTATATGTCGAGTAGTTCGTAAAATAATATTTAATAAATTTGTTCTTTATAAATGTTTTTAATAATAATGGATTACTTACGTTTCATGGTGAGTTAAAAGAAATAAGAATTTTTATTGTAAAATATAGGCGTTCTGTTTTACTTTTTAGGAAGAACTTTTTGATAAAGGCAAGGGTCTTGCTGCCGAAACGTCAAAACATTTTTTAAATTGACAATATATATGACATCACTAATATCTAAGTCACAAATATTTTTTTTCGGACCTATACCAAGGAAAATTATAAATATTAATAATATAAAAGGAAGGTCAAGAAACTCTTATCAAATCAATATATACAAACATGGGTGAAAATATGTTTTGTTATCAGTATATGGAGAATTCATAGGGGAGATCTACAGTGTTACAAATGAAAACTTACTCCAAATTATCGATAAAAAATGCAAATTTTAGAAACAGAAGGATTTCTCATCTACGTTGTAAAACAGAACAACTTGCAACAACCTTTGTAAATTTTAATATAAATCATATATCCTTTGTCAATGTAAACCTGAAATGAAATTTACAACATCTGTCTTAAATCGTTTTCAAAGAGAAACTTTAAACTTATTAATATCCGACACTGTATTTAAATTAGGAAAAATAAAATGTGACTTATTAAAAATAGAGACAAATCTAAAACAAATGCTACCAACTATTGTATTGAACAGATTTAAAGAATACGTGTTTGGTCAAAACGAAACATTTTTTCAAAAATGTAAGGAAAGAAATATAAATAAAATAAACAGACTCGCCGCAAAATCAAACAAAAACACTTGAAACACACACAATCTTTGGGTGGAAAACAAACATTGAAATTCTTGTATATGCTAACGAAGTATTAAGTTTAGGACCAAACTTTGTGGTTCCTATTCAACACTAAAAAGATATACCCATTCCTGATATAATTTGCAACATAGAAACCTCTATTTCTAACCTTAACACCTCAACAAAAGATGAACTAAGAACCAAAAGTTGCAATATTTTAACAAATTTTAAAAACAAAAATAATCTTAAATTTGAAAAAAAAAAGAACTGAATAAAAGAATTAAAAAAACTAAATCCTTCTTAAAATAACATTCTAATTTGAGTATTTTTAAACCTGACAAATTAAATAAATCTGTCATTATGGAGACATAGGAATATGATAACAAAATAAATAATTTACTAAATGATACCACAACGTATAAACAAATTAAAATCGATCCAACCAGACAGTATAAAAAAAAAACGAACTCATAGAGAAGTGGAATAAAAAAGGATATATTTCACCAAAAATTTACGGGCTCCCTAAAAGTACATAAACAGGGAATTCATCTTTGTCCTATTGTACCTTGCATCCAATACCCTTTCAATTTTTTGTCAATTTTCTTAAACGATATAATTTCAAAAGTAATAAACAAAAATAATTAATATATTAAAATCTGTCATCATTGGCCTTGCAGATAGAGCAATCCAGTTATCAGATCTCGAGTTTTGAAAATAATCAATCGAATAAGCAAAAGAAGGTCTTAAAAAATTCACATAAGCACTTAGGCGCATATTTACGAATCCGTGTCTTGATCTGTAACCGATTCCTGTGGAATACCGTATCGTAGCACAAAATTTTCTGCCACAACAATAGGCTTCTTTGCTATGTAATGGATAACATTGGATGAATTTTGTAAGTTCACACTGAATTGTTAGAGTATAAGGATTAGACTGAATATCAGTTTTAATTGGACCGACTAATCCTAAAAAATTTTTTTGGAAAGCTGAAGTAGCTGTGGAAGTTATTGTCATTGGTTGCTTATTGTATTTACTGTACTTATGCCTTTGGCACTCATCACATTTTTTGACGAAAACCTCCACATCTCTCTTTAATTTAGGCCAAAAATAGAATTTTTTAATATTACTGTACATGCAGTTTATACCTACATGTCCACCTGTAGGCAAATTATGGAAATCGTTTAAAATTAATTGCCTCAATTCCTTGTTTTCGATACGTTTTACATCTTTGACAATATTTATTTCTATACAGATAGATTTTATATCATTTTTGTATTTCAATAGCTTGCTATAATTACGGGATTTTCTATTTTTTGCAAATATTTCCAAGGATCCTCAACTTTGTACCTTTGTAAGTCAAATGTCGATCGGTGTTCTTGGTTTAAATAAATAATTTGAGATATATCGTGATATATAAAATCATTCAACTTTATAAAATGGCTTCCTTTATTTTTATACGTTTGAAACTTACCATTTTCTAGACTTTTTAGTTCTACACTATCAACAGGACACTTCAAAATTTCTACTAATCCAGGGTGATCAAGCCTTTTATTGGTAGAATTTGACGTTACCTGTCGCGTTTTTGACATATTTTGTTTATGCTTTCATCATAACATTGACACTCATACTCATCTCTGCTTTTAAGCTCACTTGAATCAATTTTTATGTGCGATAAGGCATCTGCAATCATTGGTGAAACTTTTATGTAATTTATTGTAAAGTCATACTCTTCTAAAATTAACCTGAATTTTGTTAATATACTGGAAGGGTTCGTCATTCCGAAAAGTTATACGACGGGTCGATGATCTGTGTAGATTTCAAATTTTCTACCATATAAATATAAGTACGTTTTACCCTCCATACGATCGCCAACAATTCTTTTTCTACCGTGCAGTAGTTCTTTTCGACTTAATTTAAAACCCTAGATGCAAAAGCAATAGGTCTCATTTTTATTGCATAAAACTGCTCCGATTGTATATCCACTAGCATTAGTTTTGAGAGTAAAAGTATAATTTTCAGAGAAATCGGAATATAGATTTTAAGACTATTAAACGCTCTTTGACATTTCTCATTCCAAACAAAAATTTTGCCCTTTTTGGATATTCATTAAGGGGTTGAGTTATTTCTGCAAAATGTTTTATAAATCTGCGATAGTAATTTGCACATATTTTTTCAATAGAAAGTTTTTTCTGTTTGTTAAGCGAATTTGTATCAATCAAATCTAACACTCTATTAACTCGTTCTACTGATAAATTATCATTTTTACCAAAATTGTACAAGTTGAAATCAGATATAGGCTCTAACTTAGATCTGAGTTTTTAATTTTTACCTCTCCATTATTAACATTAATGAATCTCACGGGCATTCTCGCATTTTCGGACTTTACAATGATAGCTGATACCTTCTTTGAGGTATCAAAAATTTCATTTTTTGAAATATTTTCTAAAAACATTACACCAGAACTAGCTCCAATATCTAACAAAAACATCATATCTTTCGTTCCATACTTAACCTGCACAAAATTCATTCCATTTAAATTCAAAACCCATTCATTCAAGAATTCATTATTATTATCACTCTCATTACGGACGAAAAAACCTTTGTTCTTGGTCTATTTCATTAGAATTATAATTTTGATTATCTGTCACATTCGTATAAACACGGTGTTTTACAGCCATTTCGTCGACTTCGAAACGTAGGACGGTAAGATCTCGACGTCCGACCTTGGCCTCGAAAAATTCGCTGACTATTGTCTATACTATGAGTGTCATATGTTCTGTTACTGTAATTATTATTAGTATGTCTGCTTCTTCTTTGCAGTCATCAGATGAGTTTCCCTCTTGCTTAACCCAATGTTCCTCAGTTGCAGCAGATTTTCTTGACAGGAATTGTTTTTTAATATCGGCAATTAAACTATTTAAGTTATTATAAGTTTTATCTAAGCGTATCTTTGCACTTTGAGATAACCGAGTTGCTAAGACAAATGCTATTAAAAGCTTTTTACCGCCGTCGTCTAACAATTCGCCATAATGTTCGATCGCGGCAATAAGTTCCTCTGTAGCATCCTGTGTGCCGTCAATGATAGGCAACAAGGTCGCTGCAGTTCTCAAATCGAATTTTTCCTGCATTATGCAATTACTTGAACCACTATAATTACTACTAATTATTTTTTCCTGTGTTGTTGCCGGTTCTAATATAACACGTATTCTATCTAATAATATATGTCAATATATCTATTTCTTCAATATACGTTCTAACTCTTTGGATTTCGTCCGAATCTTCCTCTACGTTAGAATACTCTGTTCTTATTTGTCCAAACTTATTTTCTAAAGTTCCGACATCTAATAATAAATTATTTAATCGGTCTAACTTAGATCGCCGTTCTAGCGGTTCCTTCGAAATGTTTGCAATAACTTTTTGTACTGACACGTATAGTTCCTTAAAACTGTTAATTCCTATACTACTCATCCTTAAATATCTAACATGTAATTTAAATTTTATCACAGAACGAAAAAATACATAAAATTAATAATTATTATTGCTACTCAAACCTCAAATTTATTTTTCCTTTTTTTCGTCCTCGGAGGCGGTATTACTTGACCCAGTCCCCTAGCATTCCAGACACTGTCCAACGTTGCGACTAGCGGCATTTCGCCTACTACTAGTCCGTTCCCTCGATGCTAGTCACCGGGAAGACTGGCCAGTTGAAGGTTCCTGTTGGGACCGATTTTAAAAAACGATCCAAATTTTATCGTCTGGTTGGAATTCTTCTTTATGGAAGTTCTTGACTTTTTGCAATTTTTCGCCATATCGTCCTTCTCTGGTTGCTCCTAGCAGTAAGCACTTCAAACAGAGGCACGCCCTTACCCTTTAAGTCAGAAGAATTTGTGGTGCCGCCGTTGTTCCCTGCTTGCGCAATAACTGTCTCTTCTTTTGATTGTTTGCTACCCATAATACGTTTTCCAACAGCGCCAAAAATAAGATAGAATACCATTTTCTTTGTAGGCACTAACACACAAAATTACAACTATACATTTTTTTTCCACCGGCGGAATCGGCGTCTCAGAAGATCGCGGTTGACAGGATCGCTATGTAATGTACCCGGGAGAATTAGCCGTGATTAACAACACAGTATATCTTGGTTGAATATTACTCTATTGAAGTCTAGTTTTACATGTAATGTAAAATGCAATTCAACAGTATTGTATAAGAATTAAATAAACTAATTACTAATTAATCAATACCCAACGAAAGCTGTGCTGGACATTCTAAATAGTTAAACATTGCTTAATAATAAGACAGCATAACAATTTTTTGAAGTCAATCTCCTTTTGACCCTATTACTATGTCCTGTACAAGATGTATTCCAAATTTAGAGAATTTCATCCGGGGTAATATCATTCAACTGGATTCAGCGTGCAGTGAAGATCCCTGATGATATCTCTATCAATCGCAGGCGAAACGTCGGAAACATTCTAATTTGACACGGTCTAAACTGAAGAACCATGATTCCTTGGTTAATTAAAACTACATGCAGCAAAATATAGTAGATTTCATAGTCAGAAAATATTTAAACAGTTTTTGTCCATAATACGAACAAATTACCTACTGTCAATTTAAGTTAAGGCCAAAACAGTGAAATGTATATAAATACAGTTTCTTCAATAAATATAAACAAAAGTATTGTCTGGGACGGAATTCTTCTATAATACAAAGGTACAACACTAATAAACATTTAGAGGTGGTTGTTAACTACTTGTTTTATAATAACATAGAAGGTCAAGATCACTTTAAAGAAACGAAATCCTTAAATTTTAAAATTTTGTTTGTTTAGTAGAAATAATAATTAGTGTCGATTATATTCAACAAAACTACCTTGAATTATTTAGTGGTAAAAAGGAATGTTTGACGAGTCTAAGATAAAGCTTCATATGGTTTATCAAGTTCAACTACTAGCTCAAAAACAGCAGAATTCCATTCCATATTAAAAAAGGTAGAACATCTTTTCTCTCAATTATAGTATCAAAATCAGAGGCTATAATAAGAATGTGTTTTGTCACGAGAACAGCTAACAAAGCTATTAAAAGTAAAGAGACATTTTAGTCCAATTATTGTCGATCTTATGCCGCTTTTAAATAATTCGGGAATTTTCAGGGAGATTAATCTGAAATATGGTTATCACCACATATTTTAGATGAGGACTCAATTTTCCATCCACCAATGTCTATAATTTGGAATATGGCTACTGAATGCTTTCAAACCACCATTATGCCCGCTACTTACTGTTCGGTTAGATTCGTTTATTCGATTAGCGAATTCATATGGATGAACGAATAAACGAACTGACGAATATTTCGTCCATACTATTCAATTTTTATTTAGTTCGTTGGCATGGATTTCATGCGTTTCATTGTTTGACAATACACACAAAACAAAAGATTTCATGCTGGCGAATGGTTCGGCGATGTCAAAGCCTACTTGATTAATTCACCCAAAAGACGAACTTGCGGCTGACCGAATCGCACGGGCGAACGGGACCGTCCACACTATGCGCTTGATTCGACAATGAATTGACGAATCAACGAATAGTGAGTAGCGGGCTTTAGACAGATTTTGTTAAATATAAACGGTCTCAATTTTAGTGACGATATATAGATTTTTAGAAGTAGTCTGGTCGAACATGACCAAACTTTACCGGAAAAATGGGGGCCTGTTAAAATGTTTGAAAAACAATGCAGAAAATAGCAATTTCCTTTACCTGGAACTTTGCTCATTATGATTATTTTTTTTTATTAGGAGTGACCCTATTGAGTTCCGCAATAATCATTTATTAACATATATCTGTGTTTTTTTTTACTTTTGTGCACAAATTGAAGGATTCAGGACGGGATTTCCGATTTACTTTTTTTGCAGATTGGTTCTACTCAATTACCCGGAAGTATCCCTATAAGGAATCCTTCCTTTTGCATAGAAAAGTGAAAATAATACTATATATGTAGCTACTAAATGACTATGTGAAACTAAATAGGATCATACTTTACTGTTCCTCATAATAGGAAGGATTATTAATGAGGGAAGCCCCGGTAAAGACAATTTACCCATTTTTTGCATTGTTTTTTCAAACATTTTAACAGGTCGCCATTTTGTTCAATCATATTCACTTTCACTTGATCACTAGAGAGTAGGCGGAAAAATTTGTATGTACTTTTTTTAATTAAAATTTTAAACAATTTTATAGATTGTTCCAATATTCTGGAACAAATTAATATTAATGTCCCTCAAAGGTCTCTAAGGACGAGAGAACTATTTTACTTGTCTTTTAGGCACACATACTCAGCTCAGAATTCGCCCCTCTGTCGAATAGTAAGACATTTTTTTTGTGCTTAGAGTAAGAATTAAAGTAGAGATCACAACTCATTCATAAATCACGTTAGGGGTATGCGCCAACATGGTTCCCACATTCCTATTTTTCACATATATATATATATATATATATATATATATATATATATATATATATATATATATAAGTTATGAAATTTTAGTCAATATTTGAGAATTAAAAATGGCTGCACCACCGTAGCAGACTAATTTTAAAATTTTTGCAGATTTGATTAAAATTCGGCATTTAAGGGTTTCTAAGACTGCACATCATGAATTTTTGTCAACATTTTAAAAATTCAAGATTGGAATTTTAACATTTGTGTAGATTTGGCTGAAAGAAAGTAGGAATCTGGGGGTATTTGAAAATACATATCATACGTTTTTAGTAAATATTTAAAAAATGAGACTAGGAATGCCTAGAATACGAACGAATTTTAATATTTATACAGATTTGATTAAAAGTTGATATTAAGGGAGCAATTCATAAATTCTTAGTAATACATATTTAAAATGGGGATGTCATCAATCAATCAATCAATCCGATAAGTACTTTTTTCAGATATTTTTAAACATATAATTGGGCCACCATTTTGTTCCCCCATTTTAAATTTGTCTCAACATTTTTACCAGTTCATCCCTATATAATATTTGATTTTTTAGCAAAATTTGAACATAATCTCGATGTAGTAGTTTTCTGCATTGACACATAATATTTTATTAGGCCGCCATTTTGAATTTGTAGAAAAACTTATCAGTTGATGTCAAACCTAATTTTTCTGCAAAATTTGGGTAAAATGGATAAGCAGTTTCTTAGTAATATTTTTTGAACATTTCAATAAACCGCCATTTTGTTCAGCGATATTTTTACCAAAATGTTACCAAGTCATCATCATATGACCTTTAATTTTTAACCAAAACTTGAAGTAAATAGGAGAAGCAGTTCTTGAGCTTTGTCACGGACAGATTTACAGACTAACCGACGGAACTGAGAAAACATTTTTTTTGTAACTAGAATACTTTCCGGTTGCGAGGAAAGTAAGAAAAAGCGAGCGCAATTAGATACGAATAGAATAGCCAATTCGCTGAAAATACAAAGGGGCGTAAGTCGAAAAATGGCCATTTCGAGTTAAGACCCCCAAAAATTCGCAAAAGTATGTATCTATGATGTGACAAAGTGGCGTATCTCTATTCCTTATAGTTAATAGAATATGGGAAATTAATATGTGGACGGATCTCCTTTTCTTAAAAGTGCTAAGAAAACAAACAGGCGTAAATCGACTTACGCCTCTTCGTCTTTTCAAATCTCAGTTATGTGGCACGATGATGGAGATACGTCCTCTTTTTTGTTTATTATTATATTTTAAATATTATTAGAATTTTATTTAGAGTTAGAGATAGAGTTAATTACTGTTTTACTCAATAAATTATTTTATAAAATTGAGCTTTTGTTAACAATATATTGACCACTAGACAAGTAGGCGTAGCTCACGCATTTATAATAATAGACAAAAATAGGAAAAAACAAACAGGCGTATCTCTCAAAATTATTTTAGTTATTTTAATATTTTGTAAAATTAGTCAGTTACTATTTTATTCGATAAACAAATTTATAAAATTGGGTTTTTGTTAACAATACATTGCTCTGTGGTCACTAGACAAGTAGGCGTAAGTCATGTATTTATAATGTAGTGAATTTTTAAAAACCATTTGCAATATGATAGAAATGAAAAATAGAAAAAACAGTTTAGAACATGTTTATGAACACTTTTTACTTTTAATTAAAGATTTAAATTCCAAACTTATATTTTTTTGAAAATAAACTCACATTGCCGAGAAGATTCTCACATGACCCCCGACGAAATAAACGTTCTATTATACTGAACCGGATTGGTCAATACGTCATGTGACCCAAAATAAGTGAATAAGGTATCTTCCATTAGACATGTCTCCTGGAAAAGGAAATTTTGCTGTTTACTTAGCGGTTAAAAGAAAATTCCAAACTTAATTTTTTTATAAACTCACATTGCCGAGCCATAGTTAGGTCAACTAAAGCCCCTAGTTTCGCAATATCCAAGATAAAGTAAATAAAATTTATTTATTAAATATTTAAAAAATTAATGTTCTTCTAATGTCACCGCACCTTTAGAACGCTGCTTCTTGAAGTAAGGCAACATATAATTAGAAGATTTGAGCCTTATCCACAAATACACAATAATACATTAAAACACATGCAGTAGTGACGCTAAGAAAAGCTTGGTATCTAATAAAATATTTTTTAGCAAATTAGTTTCTTTAATGTTAAAATTTATTGTAGTTCCACAACCCGCATTACTATTATACATTACTATTCTTTATATGAAAATTTTATTGCATCATGTTTAAACATATGAATTATAGTCAATTAGTGAAAGTAGTTAAAAACCATTTAGAACCGGAACCGTCCCCCATTGCAGAAAAGCATAAATTTAGATTAAGGAGACAAGAAAATAGGGAGTCAATATCAGATTATATGGCTGCGTTAAAAAAATTAGCAAAAACGTGCAGTTTCACAGATAATTTGGATGAAAACCTGAGAGATCAATTTGTGTCGGGTTTGGCTAGATTAAACAACGTTTGTTTTCAGAAAACGTTTTAAATTACGCGCGGGCCTCCGAAATTGCGTTAAACATGGAGGCAGCTGAAAAGGAAGTATCTTCAGTTGAAACAGTTCATAGTATTCAACATGGCCGCCGCCATCGACCCAATACGGAAATGGCAAGTACGAACAAAAGGCGACAACAGTTTTCTACGCAAGAGAGAGACGGTAAACAGGTATGTGTAGTGTACGGCAGGAATAACCATTTGTCAAGTGATTGTTTTTTTAAAAACGCGATTTGTCAAGTGTGCAACAGTCATTTAAAGTACGTATGTAAACAAAACAGTAACAAATAGGGTCGCTATCAAAATCAAAATTTTTTCTTAGAAGGTAAAGATGATATCAAGAAAAATTTTGAACATTTTGATTCGGATAGCTCAGAAAATGTGTACAATATTTTTTCCTCAAACAAAAGTACTTCTATTAAAATAAATTTAATTAATTGACAATGTGAGTATATCTATGGAAATTGATACAGAATTGTGTCATTAATTTCGGAACAGGTTTATCATAAATATTTTTCACATGTTCTTATTTTGCCATCCAAACTAAATCTTAGTTCTTGTACTGGTAATAGGATAACAACTAAAGGTTATACAACAGTTAATTGTCACTTTGTTAAATATTACCTATATTTAACAAAGTGACGGCATTTTTAAAAATTTACGTAGTTCTAGTCGGAGGATCTTCTCTTTTAGGTCAAACCTGGTTGAATACTTTAAAAATGAACATAATTAATAGCTTAGCTGTAGCTAATTTATATTATTGCAGCAATAACAATTTAATGAATCCCTTAGTTAAGCAATAATAGTGCATTTTTGAAAATAGTAAATTAGGAAAATTTAATAATTTCTAAGCCACTTTTATTTGAAGCTTAATACTACACCAGTTTTCTATAGGGCTAGACCTTTAACAATTAGTTTAAAAAATAAAGTTGAGGAGCAACTTAAAAGGTTGGGCGCCGAAGGAGTCTTAAAACCTATAGATTACAGTGAGTGGGCTAGTCCTATGGTACCGGTTGTCAAAAAGGATGGTACTATTAGAATATGTGGCGACTTTAAAGTGTCAGTTAATTCAAGTTTGCAGGTTAATAAATATCCAGTTCCTAAAATTGAACATATTTTTGCAAAATTAACTGGTGTTAAAATATTTAGTAAAATGGATCTTTCTTCCGTATATTTACAATTAGAGTTGGATAATGAATCTCAAAAAATGGCTGTTATCCAAGTATCTTCCAAAAATTAATGGATATAACATTTATAAATTTAGAAGGCGTTTGTGTCTTGATGGACGATATATTGATTACAGGGGAAAATCAAAAAGTACATAATGAAAGATTAAATCTAGTTTTTCAAAAAATTAAGGAAAGTGCCATTAAAATTATTGCCATTGGAATAATGATTGTCAGCAAGAATTCAACTTGGCATTGGAATAATGATTGTGAGCAATCTAAGAAAAGTTTTTGTCCATTATGACCAAAATCTGCCATTGGCCTTATACTGTGGCGCGAGTGGATTGGGAGTGAGGGCTACCCTGGCTCACATTTTTCCCAATAGGGATATTAAAACTATTGCACATGCGTCTCGGATATTAAGCAAGGCGGAGTTTGCTTATTTTCAAATAACCAAAGAAGGGTTGGCTATTATTTTTGGCATAAAAAAATTTCATGAATATTTATATTTTCGCAAATTCATTTTATATATAGATCATAGACCACTCTTGTCAATTTTCGGCGAAAAAAAGGCATACCACAGTTCGCCGCTAATCAATTACAAAGATGGTCTATAATTCTGTCTGCATATCAATATGAGATTAAATATATTAGGTCAGAAAAAATTAATCTTCCGTTGCCATGTAATGAAAATGATATAAGTGTATCGGATTCTTCATCTAGAGTCTTTCTGTGCCCATAGATTATAAAAAAGTAGGAGCATCCAAAGATTTAGAACTTTGTGAGGTATATCATTATTGTCATACAGGGTGGCCTCAAAATGTTGTTGATATCCTAGAAAACATAAAACCTTATTTTTATCGCAGGAATGAATTGCATCTAGAACACGCATGTATTTTGTGGGGAATAAGAGTACTTATACCCCAAAAATTAAGAACCGGTGTTCTTAAGGAAATTCATTTTTCACATATGGGTATTAATAAATGTAAATCGCTGGCCAGATCCTTTTGTTATCGGCCATTTATAGACAAGGATATAGAGAAAATGTGTCAAAATTTTTCGACTTGTACGCACATTTTACCTAATCCTTAAAAAACTATATTACAGCCTTGGCCTCAAACTAATAGGGTCTGGTCACGTGTACATATTGATTTCTTAGGGCCTATTTTTAATAGAAAATATCTAATAGTTAATGACTCTCACTCTAAATGGCTAGAAGCAGTTAAAGTTTTTTTCTACAAATGCTGAAAGTTTTGTTAAAGTTTTACACTTCCTTTTTGCCCAATTTGGATTACCTGACACTCTAGTTTCAGACAATGGTCTACCCTTTTCATCACTAGAATTTGAAAATTATTTACTAAAGAATGGTATCAAACATTTTTGTTCGCCTCCTTATTTTGCTCAAAGTAACGGGTTTGCGGAAAATTCAGTTAAGGTTATAAAAAACGTTATAAAAAAAAGCACAAGAAATTGAACGGTTTCTTTTTCAATATCGAATAACTGACCATTCTACGACCGGAACTTATCCCTCTATGTTAATGTTTATAAGAAATATAAAATATCAGATAGATTTTCTAAGACCTTGTCAGTTTAAAATAAGCAATAACAAAATTCAGAAACTAATTGAACATTTTAATGGTAACCAGAAAGAAATGGCGGTAGTCGATTCAGTTTTAGCTAAAAATTTCTGACTCTGGATTCCCGGTGAAGTTGTTCAAAAGATGGGTAATGTGGACCTTTGATGTTAAGGTAGCGGATGATAAAATTATTCATAGACATTCAAATCGACTTTCTTCAACCTCAAGGGTTCTTTTTTTTTCGCACGGATTTATTTTTTTTTGTTGTTAAAATCATTGACTTATGTAAGAATCAAATTTAGTGATTAGTTTTTTTTTCTCAATTGTTTTTCAAAGTATAGATTGGGAATTGGATTGTATTTCCTTTTCATATTTGTTTATACTAAGTAGATTCAACTAAATGATTGATGGATTTATAGAATATATAATATTTATTAATTTAGGGGAAGAGATGATGTAGTAAATGTATACAAGTGGTTAACATATTTGTCATTATACCATTTTTTGTGTCGGTCTCTAGCGCGCATCCTTGTCAGTATTTAGCCTTGACTGAGTGTATGGGAGAAATAAAAGTTAGATTATA
The DNA here is from genome assembly GCA_030620095.1 of Kuschelorhynchus macadamiae. NCBI lineage: Eukaryota > Metazoa > Arthropoda > Insecta > Coleoptera > Curculionidae > Kuschelorhynchus > Kuschelorhynchus macadamiae. The sequence goes on from JAUTXW010000800.1 coordinate 219,851, forward strand.
ACAGGCTATCATGGCGTTTCATTTACTCAAGTAAAACATAAAAACACTGCCTTCGATAAGTAATTTTTTATATTTTACTAGGCCGCCTTTCTGTTGTCACGTAATCCCACTGTAATCCTTAATGGTTGACCAAAATTTAAAGTAAAAAATTACGATTACGAGGGAAGTAAAAAATGCACAATTAACAACGAAATGAAATATTGATTAACCAGATGATAATAAAGTATTTTCTTTATATGTTCTCAAAAAGTGGTATAAGTCTTAGTCTGTGGTAAAATTTATTTTAGAGCAAAGTAATAGCCAAATGGAACATGAAATTGATGCCATTGGCTGTAACACATTTTTTATATAGAACCGTTGAATTATTCACTGGTCACGAGCCACTTACTAGTATTTTACAAAATCTTAGATCAATACCTAATTCAAGGATTGAACGACTCTGCGATTACAACATTATTGTTTTTGGGTAAAACAGTAGAAACGTGAACATAATTCATCTGACTATTTATCTAGGTATCCGTTAAGCAGATATATACAATGATAAATTCAAAAAAAAACTGTTTTAAGTAAACTAAAAAGAGCACTGGAAAATACAGAGTAAAGCTCGTGGAGAATTATTGGCGTCGCCTTGGGGCAGAGAAGCAGCTAACCCCCCTCAAAAAAAAACTTCAAAATTGTGTTAAAAATATACTTTATATTATAATCAAGACGTAAGAAAATATGCATCTGAAACTGTTGAACGTTGCTTACGACGCGACGGAACGGATTCCGCAAAAATTGATTTTCCTATACTATAGGTTAAATTAGATAACCTATCAACCTGTTAAGTTATGATTCACTAAGGCGTAGCGACCAAAGTTATTACAAGGTCGCCCCATACAATGAAGAACTTGTCAGATGAAAGCTTTTTGATGAAGCAGGGTCAGTATGCTAGATAAACTTATGGTACATACTTTTTTTTAATTGTTTCTGTTTTATTTTTATCACACTTTAAGGCGCTGTAGTCGTTGGTTTTTATCAGAGCCGTATTTTTTATAACTTGGTAAACTATTCTGGAAACAGCCTTGAATTTTTAGAATTTATTCTCAAGGAACAATATATTCTAGACTTCTGCCCCCCTCCTCAGATATTTTTTCTGGCTACGCAAGTGGGAGTTATCCAGAATTATCTCTCTTCAAGATATTAACACAAGAACTTATTTTATATAAAGACGTTATTCGTAGGGGAAAAAGAATACTTTTACTATCGACCTTACAGTATCAAGCATTCAAACTAACATTTAGGAATTGTTAAAACTAAATAACTTATTAAAAGCAAAGAATACTACTGCTACCCAATTTCTGAGGTAGTTATTTGCATTAGTTTCGGGTCGACCAAACCTGTAAGGAAAAAATATTTTTCAACTTTTGGAATGCCTAAAAGCTAAAATCAGGTCGATTTCAACAATTTTTAAAAAACTAATATCTATCAAAGGAAAATTACATTACTATCATCCTGACTTGAAGTCGTTGGTATAGTAAAAATATTTGTTAAGACTTTAATAAAGTTATATAAAATAAGTTCTTGTGTTACCCAGTTACAAGAATTTATCATGAATTACCATAGTTCTCCATTCAATTACATCAAGACATTCATATGAGCTGGTTTTTAATCGGCAAGTTAATTATGTACTTCTATTTTCAAATATTAGGAAAAAGATGGTAACTTGGGATAAATGTGGAAATATATGGAAAAGTTATTCAAAAAAAATTTATTATTTTTGAAACATTACCTGTTACTGAGAATAAATATAAAACATCATCCCAGTGCATTTAAAATTATTCATAACTATCAACTCACGAATTTGTCCTATTTCCTAAAGATACCACTACTGCATCTCACAGGCCTCTCAGAGGAACTAGAATATGAAACGCCTGAAGAAAATCATACAGATCTGTTACACTGTGGTGTCTTACATAATATTTGAAACCAAGCTAGTAGTACTTGGCAGCAGCCCATTTTTTACCGACTTCAAAAAAAGAGAAGGTTCTCAATTCGACCTGTATGTATTTTTTTATGTTTATTCGCGAACATTGTCTAAACGGCTTGGCCGATTTTGAGGAGTCAAACGCCAAATTGTACAGGACGTTTCTCTAGTGGTCCCATGTATTTTGATTTGAAATCCGTTTAACCGTTTTTTATTGTAATAATATAAATAAAACACAGGTATAAGGGCGATAAAGGCAGCGAATTTTATAATTGAATTTACATTTTAAATACCTTTTTCAAACTAGAGGTGTGTAATAGACATATAATCCAATTTGCTAAAATGTATCTATTTTGCTATCCCGTTATGTAATTTTATGTATACAGGGTGACTATGAAAATAACCTCAAAATCTAGTATTTTACTTGACATTTTCAAAAAAATTCTACATTCATTCAAACATTCGGTATGAATAAAATGTTATTAACTGACTACCCTCATTATAATTTTTAACCGACCTCAAAAAAGGAGGAGGTTATCATTTTGATCCTATGTATTTTTTTATGTTTGTACATAAGGATATTGCTGGAGTGCTCTTATAGCAAGTATATTAAAAGAAAATGACGGAATGGCGACCATTTTGTTGTTTTTTTTTGTTTGTGCATCGATTACTTCTCGATGGTTTGACCAATTTAGATGACATTTTCAGGGGATATTCAAGATATTGCCGGAATGGTCTAATAGCAAGAATATTAGAAAAATTGTGGAATGACGTTATTTTGTTTTTTGCGCCAAGATATATTGCAAGAAGTTTTTTAATATTCTACTCTCGCGTCTTGATTCTGCGCTTTCACCATTATATCAGGAAACAAATATTATGCAGTGGACCATTTATTAAATCTGATTTTTACAATTAAACTCGTATAGATGAAACTAAAAAGGTTGAAATAAAAATATTTATAAAAAAATTAAACCGACTTCAAAAAAATGCACTTAAAAGTGAAAAATAATATTTTATTCCACCTTGAAAATTTTACTTCGTGAAGTCGGCGCTTATTCTTCATTATTTAATCATACATTCAGTCAACTCGGTATTTTGATGTTTAATACTACGATCTTATACGCGTCTTAGTTTGGTGCCGACTTCACGGAGTAAAATTTTCAAGCTGGAATAAAATTTTATTTTTCACTTTTGGTCCATTTTTTTGAAGTCGGTTTCATTTTTTCTTAATCCCGTTATCATTATTTTCGACAACAGTTTAACTCCCGGAGAACAGTCATTTCCATGTTCTAAGAGAGATATGGTTGTTGGCAATTGGGCGCCATGTCCAAGGGAGGACAAGACATTTCATGGTAGGGTGCCACACCCGAAAGAGGGGCACTGGCTAACCATGTCTGCTTTCGAGGGTTGGAAATAGGTCATCACTGCGGTACGTTGCATATATCTACGGAATGGGTTAGTTTGGCTATCGTGGAGGTAAACCTTGGGTATTTCCTGAAACAGGCCGAATCAGATAAAGAATGGTTGAGGGTGTCAGCCAAGCAGGCGTTTGGTTCTAGTCCCAACACGTTTAGTATATGTGCTAGCTCAGGGTGGCCCGTCTGATTCCCTTGCTCGGCTTTGGTGATTTTCTCCACATCAGCGGGACCATTCGCCGTGGCGGAAACCCTGGGGGTGTCATCTCGCGGGATATTTACCTTTATCGTGTTATTTCCCGTATGATTCTTCGCAGGTGTACGTTTTAAGCCTGGTGTCATAATTTTGTCTCCTAGAAATCCAACTATCTTGGGTTCAACCCTTTGGTTAGAGTTGTGACCACCTCAAAATTTAAGGGTTGATATCCACCGGCATAAAAACTAATGGCGGCCCTCGTCTGGTATAGAGGTAGCATTTGCTTGGACTTGGGGTGGCCGAAACTCGCTATTTTGACATCTGTGTACTTAACTGTCGATTTGGGTTGTGACGCTGGTTTTATCTCCTTCAAACTTCTTTTGGTTTTTGGTTTTTTGGCCACACGCTCAACACTATTATACTCACTATATTTCTCAGCTCAGGGTCTTGAAACAGTCGCGTAACTACAAATATTGCCTCCCCCCCGCAGTGTTCATCAAAGGGGCCCCTATATGCATGGCAGAAAATAAGTGAAGACTAAAAGAGATCTTTCATAGTTGTGAATAATCCCCTTATAAACAAATTCAACGAGAAGATGTGTGAAGAAAGGTAATAACTAAAAAAGTCCTCTATAGTTTTTCTTGGGCTCGATTACACACTATCGCCGCTCTCCCGTATTGCGGCGCCTGCGAGACATTGCCTCTCTCTTAAGAGGCTTTACTATCGGCCACAGAGCACGGTTCCCTGAGCTGCTTTAGACAATTGCATTAAAAAGCATTTTCTTTTAGTTATTTTCGCCTAAGGATCTCTGAGATATAGGTGTTAAGGTGCTGCTGGTCGGTGATGGCAAAAAATTGGCTGACAAAAACTTTTAGGTTGCACGACCATTGTACAAATTTATTTCGAAAAAAAACTATATGAAGATTTGTTATAGTTTGGAATCTCTGTTTGGTCTCTCGTTTTACGTTATCGGGGAGAGGCAGGAGATGAAAAATTCTAAATTAGTTTAAAATGAGAATGCGAAGTTATGTTTATGTTGTTTTATGTTGCTGAAGTTCAAAATGTCTATTTAGCTTTTTAAATTGACCTTAATACAGTAGTAACTAAGCATAATATGCGCAAGGGCATATATGCTAGTAGATTTAGATTTCTACCCGGCGAAAAATACCGTTGAGGTAAACATTGGCACAGATGCTCTATGAAGTGTGCTGAACAACATATCAAAACTCCTCTTACCTCACATTTGCGCGATATATTTTTTTAAATCCTGCTTCTCCTAGAAGTTTTTTCAAGTACTCAATAGTCTAAAAATTTCGCCTTTTCACGCCCGTATTGCTAATATTTATATTTTAAGGTAAAATGTCGTTTCATTTTTTAATAATCGAATATAATGTGCAGGGTATATAAGAATTATTACAAAAAGGCGAATAAAAAATCACAGATCGATACTATGTAGGCTTAAAAAATATATTTTTTATTCACGTATAGATAAGATTTAACTTTTAAGGTGAAATGTAGTTTCAGTTTTTAATATTCGGATATATTTTACAGAGTGCGGAAAAAATATAATAATTAACGCAAAAAGGTGACTAAAACATTACAAAATTATATATGGCACAACTTAAAATATAGTTTTTACTCACGTATTAAGAAGATTTAATTTTTGAAGTAAAACCAAATAATAATGTTTCTTTAGTACTCAGATATATTATACAGGACAGGACAGGAATTAAAGCCAAATTTGTTTTTAGGATACAAGTAAGCGGTTTTTTTTAAGTGTCTCCACAGAGATAAGTTGAGATTTTGATAACAGACTAAAATATTCAATATTTGACACCGTTAGATGCATCCTCCCCGGGTTAGGCCATAATAAAGATCTAATGGTAGTTTTCCCTTATAAATGTTATACATTGTATGAATGCCGAAAAGGGCTTTTTGTACGAATAAAACATACTATTTTTTCTTCAACCCCTAAATAAAACCCAAAGCACATAATAGGTATTATCTAAAACTGATGGGAAATCGCACGTTGACATGAGTTCGTAGCGTAGAAAGCAAATGTACGGCCGCCTTATTATTTACTTCTTACTTTTCGCAAATTTAAAAGTTTTGGATTGGGCACTTGACCTTTTAGTGAGACACCATTAATCGCAAGTGTGTAATAGGCAAAGATCAGTACTACCACGGTGTTTGAGCGCCTCTTTGCACATACTTAGCAGTTTTTAAACAATCAAAAAGTCACAGTTTGTAGAAGACTGTGCGCTTGCTGGTCTCCTAGGGTCACAGGAACGGTGTGAAATTTGACGTTCTTAATTACGCTTACCATTTGCACCCCTTTGCATCCGGTTTCAACTCTGTGCGACATCACTTAGGAGAGAAATGGTGATATTTGTACACGATTAGGCACTTGGTGTCCTTTTAATAGGCCAAGACTGTGTCGCGAGGGGTTAAAAATGTGTTTCTGTCGCATTTCAAGGGCAAGGCGTCGTTTTGCACTTGTTTTGAACCAGGTACCAATCTTCGCGGACGTAGACTATTGAATACTTGAAATAACTTCTAGAACAGGATAAAAAAAACATTACGCGCACATGTGAGGTTATATTTGTTGTTTTTGATATGTTATCTAGCACACTTCATAGAGCATCTGTGCCAATTTTTAGCTCAACGGTATTTTTCACCGGGTTTTCGCGGTATTTTGACTAAATCTACTGGACTAATAGTAAATATTTAGGATTTTGAGGAGGTTCGGTTACATTTTTTTTAGATTAACTATAGCAAAACAACATTAATTACGCTTTTAAGCAATGCATTTAGTATGTCCGATCTGTTTTAATCTGGAGCCCAAGATCAACCCAAAAAATAATTTTTACGTTACTTTAATAAGAATAACAATCGATTTATTTTCTTCGAGACTTATGTTTCCCATTTTCCCATTCCTGGCCCCTGATCCGCGCGACATTACTGATAATTAAAAAAAATATAAAAAAAACCTTAATGTTGAACTTCACTGATGAGGCTCTAGAGCTTTAACTATTTGGAGGCTTCTGATCTGCGCGAGGTACGGTGAGAACGTCTTTTACAAATAACTGATTATAAAAAAATGGTCTTCCATCTTGTACTTTGCTGATAAGCTGCTGTTTTCCTTTTTGCCCATTACTTGGCGGAGCTCCCGTTGCATGTGGTTCCTTCTGCAATTTAATGGTATATCCCTGCAAAACCTCGCGCCAGCTCAGTGTTAGGACCCTTACCTACGACAGGGCCTGGGGCTACAGCCGCCCCCCTTAATCCTTGCGTGAGTCTTGCCAACATTCAAAGAGTTGAGAGTTAATATAGCTGATTCGGTAAGATCCTTAATGGATGACGTGTATGCGGCAACCTATGTGTCATGAGCATAAAATAAATACAACTTTTAGATGTAGCTTTTTTTATAAGAAGTATTATTGTAAATCGTTTATAAACACAGCGAAAAGATGCAGGGAGTTAATACTACTTGGGGTACTCTATGTTAATATAAAGAGTTATAAAAAACTTCACCCAAGAAAAATCTTAATTTTTCAAAACAATGCCGATCTGTGTTATTGAGATCACCAAAGTTCCTACGCCATAGTATCGTAAAAATAATCAGTTCCAAAAGCTAATTTCATTTAACTATAAAAATCCTCTTGTCAGGACTCCTTATACTCGTAGTAATAAAATGCTATGTTTTTAACTGCATATTACTGGCTATTGGCTTCTAATTTTAAAGTCAGTCAAATATTAGATTTGATTAGTAGTGTGAATAGTCTAACTGGCAAACTGATGCAAATGGAACTTCTACTCCTCGGTTAATTGAAAGTCCATCTAGGTAATTACTTTATAGTAATTTAATATTGTTCTCATTTTTGAAATTGTTTAGAATGCATAAGATCTATAATTTTGTAATGTTGAAGAAGTTGTGTTAAGATTAGTGTTATTAAGATTGATTACGTCAAAAAGCGGTTCCTAAAGGTAACAAATATATTTGTCAACTCTCTGGTGTTGGCAAAGTTTGCAGCTAGGTAAAACCGGATGCGAAATGGCGAATCGCGAAAGACTTGTAGAGTCGATACAGGAATTATGCCTTAGAAAAAGCCAACAGTGAAATTATTATAGTATAATGTCTCCATTTTTTAGTCCGGGCCAGTATTTTTATGTCTTTTAAACCCTTTTATTCTCAATACAGACAACATACTAAAATCAGTAAACATACACCTTGGAATTATCTAACATATACAATCAAGAGGATGTTAACGTATATAACCATTTAGAAACATTTTTAATATCTGGGCCAAATAGCTATCAACATATTTAATTTTTTTGTAACATTCAATTGAATAAGATTTGTTTACGTTGTATTTTGGTACCACAACTTTACTAATTTATCTCTATATAAACAAACATGATAATAATTTTGGGATTTTTTAAAAATATTTTATTAGGCTCCTATTTTGTTTTTTCTTGGAGTGATATGTGTGAATGCAGTTTATGATATAAAATCTATATGTGTTCTGAAACGTCGACAATTTAAAAAACACTTTCTTTTTTTTACTGGATCCTAACCCCCAAAATATATAAAAATTTTTTTTAACATTGTTCCGCCATATTGGATTTTTACCAAAATCTTACCAGGTCATATCCATATGACCCTTAATTTATTATCAAAATTTGAAGTCAATCGGGTAAGTAGTTTTTAAGCTATGCCAAAGATAGACGGACGGACGGAATTAATAAAACATGTTTTTTAGTATCTAGGGACGCTAAAACATGAAGATATGTAAAACCTGAGAGGGTGATTTTTTCACTATTAAAACATTTCATTTGGCCGCCATTTTGTTCCGTTATCTTGAGTTATTAACACAGTTTTACTAGTTGACCCCTATATCACAATTAATTAGTTAAGTTCGGTAGTTTTCTTTCAGACTGAATTTTCAAATATTTTATTATGCCGCCCTTTTATTCCGCCATTTTAGATTCGTACCAAAATTTTACCAGTTGATTCCAACATAATACTTCATGTTTGTGCAAAATTTGAGATAAATTGGGTAGGTAGTTTTTTAATAATAATTCTTTTAACATTTCACTAGACCGTCATTTTGTTTCGCTATATTGGATTTTTACCAGAATATTACCAGGTCATCTCTATGTGACCCTTAATTTTTTATCAAAATTTGAAACAATCGGGTAAGTAGACTTTAAGCTATGCTGCGAACTGACAGAGGGACAGACAGACCGACAGACAGACAGGCCGACAGACGGAATTGATAAAACATATTTTTTGGCTTCTAGAAACGCCAAAATGTGAAGATATATAAAACTTGAAAGGGTGATTTTACGATTACAAACATTTTATTTGACCGCCATCTTGAAATAATATTGAATTAGAATTTTACTAGTTAATCCTTATACCACAATCAGTTATGGCAGATCAAACCATTAAATGGTTTGAATTATTCAGGCTGAATTTTTAAATGTTTATTAAGCCGCCATTTTGTTCCTCCATCTTGGATTCGTACCAAAATGTTGCCAATTGATTCCAACATAATACTTGGTGTTTGTGCAAAATTTGAGATCAATTGGATAAATAGTTTTTTGATAATAATTTGTTTAACATTTCACTAGGCTGCCATTTTGGATTTTTACCAAAATGTTATCAGGTCATCCCCATATGACCCTTAATTTTTGACCAAAATTTAAAGTTAATTGGGTAAGTAGTTTTTTAGCTATGGCGCGAACAGACAGACAGACCGACGGAATTGAGAAAAAATATTTTTCGGTATCTAGGGACCCTGAAACCTTTCGAGGGAGGTAAAAATTTATTATTTTATATATATTATATAATATTGTTTCTTGAATTTGTTCTCTATTTTCATCTTTGAAAACAACCGGTAAAATTTACAAAAGCCATGCGAAAGAAACCACATATTACACCTACCACATGGGAATCTTCTCGGTACTACTTTTCCATCTGGAAAGTGTAAAATGTGAAGAAGCAATGTATTAGAAAGAGAAAGAACATACTAACTACAAATACTCTCTACACATTAACTCTTATGGAAGGATTTTTGCCAATTTTATCGGTTTCTTTAAAGGTAAAGGTATCAAACCTGGTATATTTATATTCATATTCAAGAGATCTTTCTAATGAGAGGATATTAAGCAGAGTGTTCCATTTAAAATTAAAACCGTTCGTTTATTTTTTCACTTCCCTCGTAAAAGAGAAGTATTGTAATCGGCTTTATTCTTGATCGTATTCTATTCCGTCTCGAAAATAATAGGGATGGGTATTTTCCGGGACTTCGACCTGTACTTTTTTCGTGTACGACACGCAGTAAATTTCCACGAGAATTTTGGGAGACGGCGGCTGCAAAACATCTTCCACTCTATTCCTCGTATATTGTATAAATTGTAATAATACGATAGTTCTATTATAGCTATCCTCTTAATAAAATTTTTCACTTTATCAAGAAAAGTGACATATATGAATATTTATATAATGTATATAATGTATCTAAAGTTTTTGCCAAATAACTAGATATGTAAACAATAAACAGACGCTAAGTCTCAGTCTCAGTCAAAGTTTATAATAAAATAAAACTGGTTACACGTGTTTCGCCCGGTCGGGCATCATCAGACCTATCAGAAAAAATATATCCTAATTACTAACTAGAAGCCTTTAAATTAATTAAATAAACAATACCTTTAAAATAAAACAACACGTCACATATACAACGTTAAAACACTAAACAAACATTACATAGTTCGACGGATACTGAAAGAGGTTGAAACGAAATGTGGTCAAATGAATGTATAAAAACTCCTTATGCTTAAATTATAAATAAATAAGATAGTAATACAATAATGAAAAATTAAAAAAGAAGGTATAGCAGTGGTGAGATTTGAACTCGTATCTTCTGGGTGAGAGGCAAGAATAATAGTTTTACTGCTATTCGTGACTATAACAATATTTCGTTTTGGGTTTTTAGTTGTTAGGTAAATTATTAAAGATGAGGTTCGGTTCAAAATTAAAAATATCATTCACGCAACATAAAACAGGGCTCCTTTTAGCTTTGGTTATTTCCATCTTCTCCAAAAGGTCCAATTTTTTACCCTTCTGACATTCATGGATAACTGTTACGTCATCCGATGTAGAAAATCGGTGGCCTGTAGATAGAAGATGGTTAGCGAAAGCTGATTTTGTCTCTGTGATATCTGTATTTTTATGTTTGTTGACCAAATGAACGTGTTCTTGGACCCTGGTTGAGATCTTTCGTCCTGACTGTCCTATGTACGTGGCAGGACACTCTCCACACCTCAAAGCATAAACACCCGACTTTGACAGAAATTCAGGTTTATCTTTCATAGTCACTAAATGTCTTTTCAGTTGGTTGATAGTTTTAAAGGCGATAGAAATATTTAACCATTTAAAGAATTTAGCCAACTGGGTTGAAATATTTCCAAAATAAGAAATAGTTTTAAAAATTTTGTCATTATTTGAGGCAGCATGTATAACGTTAAAGGACATTTTATATTTGTTAAAGAACTTAAAGTATAATTTGTTGATAGAATTTTGCGAGAAGCCGTTGTTAAATGCTATTCGCTTAATAGTATTTAGTTATTTTTTAAAAGCGTCCTTAGATAGGGGTATTTTAAAAAGTCTATAAAAGAAACAATTAAAAGCTGCAAATTTATGTGTATGTGGGGAATTGGAATGAAACTGTATAATGTTGTCTGTGGAAGATGATGTTCTAAAAATCTCGAACTCTATTCGGCTACCATTTCTTATAAGCAAAAGATCTAGGAAAGGCAGCTTACCAAGACTTTCTTTCTCCAGGGTAAAGGTAATTTTATTATGGAGGGTGTTGATAAAGTTCAGAAAATCGGACAACTCTTGGTCATCTCCATTCCAGACCACGCAAATATCATCCACGTATCTCTTATATGTGATCAGATGGCGCGCAAAATGACTTCTCATGATCTTACTCTCTAAGTGGTTTATAAAGACTTCGCTGAGAAATGGGGACAGGCAAGACCCCATAGCTAAACCCGTTAGTTGTTTAAAAAAACAAGCCATTGAATTTAAAAAAGTTTTGGTCGAGGACTAAAGAGAGAAGAGAGATAAAGTTATCTTTAACTATATCTGGAAGATGCGTTTTTACTAATAGATCTCGAACTAAATCTATACACTCACCAGGAGGTATACTAGGGAATGCGTTTTTGACATCTAGTAATATTAGGATAGCTTCATTTGGTATTTTAATGTTTTTAAGATGGGTTGCCAAGCTCACTGAGTTTTTTTATCGAGTGGATGTTTTGGAAACCTGTCACCTCCCTTAATATTTTATTAAGACATGAAGATAAGTTATAGCATGGCGAGCTGGTGTAAGATACTACCGGTCTAATAGGAGTATTTTCTTTATGCACCTTCGGTAAACCATATAGTAATGGGGTCCTCGGGTTCATAGGATATAATTTGTACTTGTTGGAATTGAAAAATTCTAGAGTAACCAGAGTTTGGTCGAGAACGTTCTTAACCTTGGCAAAAAACGAGTTAGTTGGATCTTTATTAATCTTATGGAAGTCTCCAGAATCCAAGAAGTTCAAACCTTATGTAAGTAATCAGTACGTTTCATGATAACTACACAAGAGCCTTTGTCTGCTTTAGTTATTATTAGATCATGTGATTTAATTTTGTTTTTCAGAGAAGTGAGATTTTTGTCAAAGTAGTTTTTCTTTTTATTGTTTGGTATGTCGGAATTTAAAAAATTAATTATTTTAGCTCTAATAATATTTTTATTGCTTATATCTGTACTCTGAATGATATTTTCCGCCTCAACTGCAAGGGTTTCTTTACATTTTAAATCTATGTTATGAGATAAATTAAATTTTAAATAATGATTTAACAATTCTTCCTCTCCTTCTGTAAACGAAACATCTGTTAAATTAAGGTAACGTTTGTGAAACTGAAAAGGATTGTTAGACATATTTAATTGATGATTATTTGGACCCCTGTTCTGTACTTTAAGATTTTTAAGTTTGTTATTTAGCCTAATAAAAGTATTATGTCCAAACGTTTCAACCTCGTCTCTTAACATTGAATCAACTAACACAAACTCTATAAAAGATAGTATAAAAGTTAAAGTAAAATAAAGGTATTTTAGTTTGGAATTTACTGAGTTTAAAGTTCTATAGTGGCACTTTATTTCTTCCTTTAACCATGCGATTTGAGCGATCCTAAGAGCGGTCTTTGACGATCTATTGTAACTTCGGCACCTTATGTTAATGAATTTAGGGGTCAGCTTAAATAAAAGGCATTGTTGGAGAAACCAAATTTTATGCAGCAGATTCTTCCGTGAAATTAGGTTTTTCCTGTAAAACTGGATGAGTTTCGCCTGACTAGCATTTTCAAATTGTAGTAAATCATCCATTATTCACAAAGAGACCTGTTTCTAAATTAAAGAATAAACAGACGCTAAGTCTCGGTCTCAGTCAAAGTTTATAATAAAATAAAACTGGTTACACGTGTTTCGCCCGGTCGGGCATCATCAAACCTATCAGAAAAGTGAGTGATGCCCGACCGGGCGAAACACGTGTAAGCAGTTTTATTTTATTATAAACTTTGACTGAGACCGAGACTTAGCGTCTGTTTATTGTTTAATTTAGAAACAGGTCTCTTTGTGAATAATGGATGATTTACTACAATTTGAAAATGCTAGTCAGGCGAAACTCATCCAGTTTTACAGGAAAAACCTAATTTCACGGAAGAATCTGCTGCTTAAAATTTGGTTTCTCCACAATGCCTTTTATTTAAGCTGACCTTTAAATTCATTAACATAAGGTGCCGAAGTTACAATAGATCGTCAAAGACCGCTCTTAGGATCGTTCAAATCGTATGGTTAAAGGAAGAAATAAAGTGCCACTATAGAACTTTAAACTCAGTAAATTCCAAACTAAAATACCTTTATTTTACTTTAACTTATACTATCTTTTATAGATATTGTGTTAGTTGATTCAATGTTAAGAGACGAGGTTGAAACGTTTGGACATAATACTTTTATTAGGCTAAATAACAAACTTAAAAATCTTAAAGTACAGAACAGGGGTCCAAATAATCATCAATTAAATATGTCTAACAATCCTTTTCAGTTTCACAAACGTTACCTTAATTTAACAGATGTTTCGTTTACAGAAGGAGAGGAAGAATTGTTAAATCATAATTTAAAATTTAATTTATCTCATAACATAGATTTAAAATGTAAAGAAACCCTTGCAGTTGAGGCGGAAAATATCATTCAGAGCACAGATATAAGCAATAAAAATATTATTAGAGCTAAAATAATTAATTTTTTAAATTCCGACATACCAAACAATAAAAAGAAAAACTACTTTGACAAAAATCTCACTTCTCTGAAAAACAAAATTAAATCACATGACCTAATAATAACTAAAGCAGACAAAGGCTCTTGTGTAGTTATCATGAAACGTACTGATTACTTACATAAGGTTTTGAACTTCTTGGATTCTGGAGACTTCCAGAAGATTAATAAAGATCCAACTAACTCGTTTTTTGCCAAGGTTAAGAACGTTCTCGACCAAACTCTGGTTACTCTAGAATTTTTCAATTCCAACAAGTACAAATTATATCCTGAACCCGAGGACCCCATTACTATATGGTTTACCGAAGGTGCATAAAGAAAATACTCCTATTAGACCGGTAGTATCTTACACCAGCTCGCCATGCTATAACTTATCTTCATGGCTTAATAAAAATTAAGGGAGGTGACAGGTTTCCAAAACATCCACTCGATAAAAAACTCAGTGAGCTTGGCAACCCATCTTAAAAACATTAAAATACCAAATGAAGCTATCCTAATATCACTAGATGTCAAAAACTTATTCCCTAGTATACCTCCTGGTGAGTGTATAGATTTAGTTCGAGGTCTATTAGTAAAAACGCATCTTCCAGATATGGTTAAAGATAACCTTATCTCTCTTCTCTCTTTAGTCCTCGACCAAAACTTTTTTTAAATTCAATGGCTTGTTTTTTAAACAACTAACGGGTTTAGCTATGGGGTCTTGCCTGTCCCCATTTCTCAGCGAAGTCTTTATGAACCACTTAGACTGATCACATATAAGAGATACGTGGATGATATTTGCGTGGTGTGGAATGGAGATGACCAAGAGTTGTCCGATTTTCTGAACTTTATCAACACCCTCCATAATAAAATTATCTTTACCCTGGAGAAAGAAAGTCTTGGTAAGCTGCCTTTCCTAGATCTTTTGCTTATAAGAAATGGTAGCCGAATAGAGTTCGAGATTTTTAGAAAATCATCTTCCACAGACAACATTATACAGTTTCATTCCAATGCCCCACATACACATAAATTTGCAGCTTTTAATTGTTTCTTTTATAGACTTTTTAAAATACCCCGATCTAAGGACGCTTTTAAAAAAGAACTAAATACTATTAAGCGAATAGCATTTAACAACGGCTTCTCGCAAAATTCTATCAACAAATTATACTTTAAGTTCTTTAACAAATATAAAATGTCCTTTAACGTTATACATGCTGCCTCAAATAATGACAAATTTTTTAAAACTATTTCTTATTTTGGAAATATTTCAACCCAGTTGGCTAAATTCTTTAAATGGTTAAATATTTCTATCGCCTTTAAAACTATCAACCAACTGAAAAGACATTTAGTGACTATGAAAGATAAACCTGAATTTCTGTCAAAGTCGGGTGTTTATGCTTTGAGGTGTGGAGAGTGTCCTGCCACGTACATAGGACAGTCAGGACCAAAGATCTCAACCAAGAACACGTTCATTTGGTCAACAAACATAAAAATACAGATATCACAGAGACAAAATCAGCTTTCGCTAACCATCTTCTACCTACAGGCCACCGATTTTCTACATCGGATGACGTAACAGTTATCCATGAATGTCAGAAGGGTAAAAAATTGGACCTTTTGGAGAAGATGGAAATAACCAAAGCTAAAAGGAGCCCTGTTTTATGTTGCGTGAATGATATTTTTAATTTTGAACCGAACCTCATCTTTAATAATTTACCTAACAACTAAAAACCCAAAACGAAATATTGTTATAGTCACGAATAGCAGTAAAACTATTATTCTTGCCTCTCACCCAGAAGATACGGGTTCAAATCTCACCACTGCTATACCTTCTTTTTTAATTTTTAATTATTGTATTACTATCTTATTTATTTATAATTTAAGCATAAGGAGTTTTTATACATGCATTTGACCACATTTCGTTTCAACCTCTTTCAGTATCCGTCGAACTATGTAATGTGATTTTTTGTTTACTGTTTTAACGTTGTATATGTGACGTGTTGTTTTATTTTAAATGTATTGTTTATTTAATTAATTTAAAGGCTTCTAGTTAGTAATTAGGATATATTTTTTCTGATAGGTCTGATGATGCCCGACCGGGCGAAACACGTGTAACCAGTTTTAGTTTATTATAAACTTTAACTGAGACCGAGACTTAGCGTCTGTTTATTGTTTAATTTAGAAACAGGTCTCTTTGTGAATAATGGATGATTTACTACAACTAGATATGTATATTAAAACTCTGTTTTATGTGGTGCAATTTATCGATTATTGTATCAAAGAAAAAGTTGTATAATTTATAACCATAAAATGGAACTAATTGCTAGTTCAGATATTCATTTTTTAATATCAAAATAGAATAGAATTTCTTCGGCTTTAGCCCGAACTTCGGCATTGGCTTCGGCCAAAAAAATCACATTCGGTCGGACTAGTGAAATGTTAAAAAAATTATTAAGTAAAAAGGATTTAATCCATTTACGTCTAATTGTGCACACAAATCAAATATTTCGTAGGAATCAATCAATCAATTTTGGTACGAATCCAAGATGGCAGCTTATTAAAATATTTAAAAATTCACTCTGAAAAAAGTATTTAATTGATTTCAAATTTTACTCAAAAATTAAGGGTCATATGGGAATGACCTGGTAATATTTTGGTGTAAATCCAATATGGCAAAAAAAATAATTATCCAGTTTACTTTGAGGTTGCACAAAAATCAAGTGTTAGATAGGAATGAACTGGTAACATTTTGGTACGAATCCAAGATAGCAAAACAAAATGGCGGCTTAATAAAATGTTTCAAAAATAATTTTGATATGGGGGTAAATTGGTAATTTTAACATGATGGAACAAAATGACGATCTTTAAAAAAAAATCAGTGTAAAAACTACTTGTTCAGTTTAAAATAAATTGCCAATTATGCCTAAAACTCAAGTGTGGCATAGGTAGAAACTGGTGAAATATTGTTACGAATCCAGTATATTGGAACAAATTGGCGCCCAATAAAAATATTTGAAAAGACAGTATATACGTGTTACTAAATGACTATGTGCGGAATTAAATTGGGTCACACTTCACTATTTCTAATAAAAGAAGACATTAATAACGAGGGAAGTTCCGGGTAAAGGAAATTTACCGATTTTTTAGAAAGTTCTGGCGGATTATATGATACCTTAAAACCCTTGTATTTAATATTTTTTCTCCATCTTTTAAAATAAAGTTTGTACATCCCCTTGAAAATATGAACAGAAATCCGGTACACTTGGGTTAAACCAATTCTGAGACAGTCAAATTTCGTCTTTGTCGATTTTCTGTGGCTAATAATCACGGAAATATGCTATCAGCTTGTCAAATATTTTGTTACTTTTGTGTTCACTCGTCAATATGGCATTCGTTGGACATGGCCGGCCCATTGCAAACGTTTAATTCTAATGAACTGGGATAATCCGTAGATCTTTTGATGGGTTTTTCTCTCAAACATATCCAGAAAATCTGAGGTTCTACTACTCAACGTCCAACTTTCACTTTCATGTCTTACCACAGTGCACATTAGTGTTTTATAGGGTCGCAGCTTGGTGTTTTTGTGAACATATCGTGATCTCATAACAGACAGGAGATGGAAGTAGGTGCGGTTTCCTGCCGCAGTTCTCTTTTGTATTTCTACCATTTTACCATTTGTTCATGTATGATGACAGATCCTAAAGATTTAAACTGCTCCAACAATTCAAAGTTGTAGGTTTCTTTTTGTATGTTTTGTCCTAGTATATTTCTTGGCCTTCGCCTCTATGCCATTAGTTTTGTCTTCCCCTCATTGACCCAGTTCCCTAGCCGTTGCCTCCAATGTTTGAAACGTTTCTTTAATGGCCGTGACAGACCTTACGATTATGTCAATATCATCCGCATACCCACATATTTGTTGGGATGTGTTATATATGGAAGTCATGGTGTCTATTCGCGTTCCTCTCGTGACATATTCCAGTGCCAGATTGAATAGCATAGGAGTCAGTCCGTCTCCTTGCTTAAGACCTTGTGTAACTTCAAAAGGTTCTGTGAGTGTCCCCGCGACCTTGACCCCACATATTATTTTCTTCAATGTGGCTTGGATCATTCTCACCAACTTAAGTGGTATATCAAGGTGGAGAAGAACTGAATATAGCTAGCTTATTGCGATCAATGCTGTCATACGTCTGTTTGAAGTCTGCAAAGAGCTGGTAGATGTATCCAATAATGTTTCCCGAGTGAGCTTCCAGTTTCTGCTTTATCAATCCTGTCAGGATTTTATATGCCGTGCACAGTAGCGATATGCCTCTATAATTTTGACAGGTTAGCTTATTTCCTTTTTTATGGATAGAGCAAATAACGCTCACACTCCATTCTTTCCACATTTACTGAGTTTTCCAAAATTCAATCAATGGCGCGTGTAACTTTAAGAGTAGTAAGTCTCCACCATTCTAAAGCAATTCTCCTGGTAGGTGGTCAATCCCTAGTGCTTTGTTGTGCTTAAACGCCTTAATTGCCTTTTTAGTTTCTTCCAGGGTTGGGAGGTTTTCATCCTCCGACACATTCAGTCGTGGATCTGGTGTTGTCTGGCATGCCTCATTGGGGTTTAAAAGATGTATAAGTAATTCTCTCCATGGGTCCATAATTTTCGCCCCATTAGATATTATATCGGCCAAGGCTGAACTGCACAACGAGGTTGTAGGGAAGTTATATTTTTGTACGCTTCGCGTGGGTGGTTTTCTCGATATTCCCTTTCCACTGTTGTTACGACTGCGTTTCTTGCTCTGTATGAATTTCTTGACGTCCCTCCGGTTTCTTCATATGTCTGATTTTTATTTCTGGCGGGCCTTTCCAGATATTCCTTCCTTACTTTGTTCTTCGTTTCAATTATTTCCCTGCAGTCTTCATCAAACTAGCCCATGTTGTTAGGTTTCCTTGTGTCCCCAATGTTGTTTCCGCCAAAGACTTAGTGGCTTCTTCAGTTCTTTCCATAGTCCTATGCGATTTCCATCGGTGTCTATGTTTCCAGTTGCTAAGAGTTTTTCACTTAGTTCTTGTTGTATTTTTGCTTTACCTCGGGGTTTCTCAAGCCGTTTACAGCTAGTTTTGGACTTACTATTGGTTTAGCATATTTGGCGTGGGAAAGTCTGCTTCTGTACTTCATGCACACCACGTAGCCATCAGAGTCACAGTCGGCTCCTCTATATGTTCTTATATTTATAATGCTCTTCTCTGGTTAAATTTATGATATATTTGGTTGTGGGTTTTTCCATCCGGTGAAGTCCAGGTTCTCTTATGGATATTCTTCCTGTGGAAGTGTATCGAGCTACATACTCAATTCCTGGATATTGCAAACTCTATAGCGCGTATTCTGTTGTCGTTGGATTCATCATGGAGACTACATTTTCCGGATTCCCATTCATGAGTAATTCCATCGTTGCTATGGAAACTTGTATAGTTTTTCATGTCAAACGCCCCGTTAGATTTTTAATGTTTCTACATTTTTTTTCTTGGCGTCGCTTACGCTGATGTCGGCGGCGTCGATTCTGTCGTAGCTCTTAATAGTTACAATTTACCCAATAGAAAAGTTGCTTTTTACAAAATGTTATTATCTCTAAATTGAAATTTAAGTGAGTGAAACGCCTTGTTAAAGTTCTTGCAATTGTTTCTTCTTTTCTTGGCGTCGCGAGGGCTATAGTGGTGAAGCCGTCGTTTTTATTTTAGGCGTAACTAATTTTATTTTATTTTATCACATATACGTTTTTTACTAAATTTGTATATCCCCGTTAGTTCCCGAGAAAACGATGTTTGGAGTTTTAAGGGAAAAACTTTTTTTTTTTCACTTAAAACCCACAGTATGTTTTATTTGCTTGTAATAGTAACCTGACTTAACAGTTTTATATTACTTGTTTTATTAGTTTATTATTATTTTAAGAAAGCTCGCCATGTTGAACGAAACGTTAGGGCAATAGATTCAAGGAAAATGTATTATTTTTTAGAGTGCAGAAACGTTAGAGACCTTAGTGACCTCATCCCATACCGTTTTTGGAACACAGGAAGAATTAAAAATGACATCTGGTATCATCAGTCAATCAGGAAAACTTCTGGATAAATATGGACGACGAGAATTAACAGATAAAGTGTTAATGTTCTTCGCATTTGCATTCTTTCTAGCTTGTGTTGTTTACATAGTTCAGAAACGTTTATTTTGAGGCCAATACACAGTTTTAGAGAACTATGAAAATGCAAATTGAAGTGATCATGGATTAAGAAAATATGGGGTTTATCATTGAAATTCTCCCAGGAAATTATTTTCAAATAAAACGTATTCAGTCGTCATTTTAATTGACCCGTCATCTTTTAGATGGGATCTTAAAGTAAATTTTTACTACTACCTAAGGGTATGTTTGCGGCAATAAATTCGAGGAATTTCAAAGGCTTGAACATAGTTTTTTTTCGTTGGAATTATTTGTTGAGCACAAACTTAATTTTACGTTATGATATGGATTGTTCTTTTCTGTGAAAATGCAATATTTAATAAAATATATATATTTTTTAATTTTATATTTTTTTATAATAGCTTTGTGTTATTTTGTAGTATTCAAAGACATCTCTAGGTTCTTCCTATTTTCAATCAAAAACGTCTGGTTAAATAATGGCATAGCCAACTCGGTTTATTTTATTCTGATTACAGAAAAGTAAGTATCGTTTGATTTAAAATTATGCACTCAAACGAAATTAATCAAAAAATAAAACGTTTGCCAGACATCTAACTTTAACTTAACAAATTTTCGAACAGAAACAGGAAATTTGTTTTTTCTACATAATGCTCCAAACTTAAGATAAAAAAAAAATTTTTGTTAGCCATGCTATAAAATCCTCCACCACAGAAATGGAATTTAATTTCTAAACAGTCCAATCCCAATGAATTAGCAGATCAATTGATAAAAAAAATCGGAATGAGAATAAAAAAGTTATGAACCATGTTCTATATCGAAATTTTGGGGTGCCAGTTTTTTTGTCGGTGAGTATATGTATATATATATATATATATATATATATATATATATATATATATATATATATATATATATATATATATATATGAAGCACTTAATTGCATTACTTTATTGTATTGTGTTCTTGGGTTGGGTGAACCAAGATATTTGAAACACTGCATCTACTTTTTAATACTTATCTATTATAAAAATTCAAGTTAGAAACAAAAACGGCTGAAATCAACGATTTCTAAGATTGACTTATATGTATCTTCAAAAAATAAAGAATATCAGGTCATACTAATCTGTTAGCAAATAATTATCGTAATCTCTTATCAAAATTGCCTACCTTTCAGGCGGTTTATTTTTATTTACAGTTAATTGACTATCTTAATAGTATGACATTAAGATAGTCAGTTACATCAAATCAAATACATCATGCAATTAAGACAAAGTATTATAATAGTAATCTGAAGGAAAAATATACATACAGGGTGTTCTAATAATGCTCATATTTAACATCTCCCCCTAAAAAGGAAAAAGAAAAATGTTTTCTCAACATATACAGTAATTATAAAAAAAGCGATTTAAAAGTTAGCACAAAGAAGTTATTAGACAACAACAATAAAAAATAATCATACTAATCTTAGAATAATGATAATTAAAAAAACGTAAAAAGGGAAACGGAAATAACAATAGAAAAACTAGTCCATGCTTACGGATGGTTTTCTTATGGATCACCGTCCTTTGAATTCTAATGATAGCTCAGCGGTTGACAGAGCAGTTTGGAGCACGGAGTGATAGAGGGGTGCGATTTCATTCCTTCTCATTCTTTCTTCTTTTTTCCAATATCAATGAATATGCTAGATAAAACGGGTCTAATAACAGATCCTTACGGCACTCCACTTTTCGCCTTGTATTGTTGAGAGAAGGACTTTTCAACTTGCACTTGACAAACCCTATTACTAAGAATAGCAATCGCAGTAAAGTACCAGGGTACCGATATACTCAAGCTTAGACAGCAGGCGCTGATGTAGAACCGGATCGAAAGCACATTGAAAATCTAGTTATATGACGTCTACTGGTTTTGTATTGTCAATAGACTTTGTCCACTGGTCAAGACAGTCGATTAGATTTGTGATTGTCGAGTTTCTGGCTAAAAAACCATGCTGGGACGGGTTTAGAGCATTTGTTGTGGGTAGAAAGACCGTCATCTGGTGACAAATTATCTTTTCCATGCATTTGCTGACAACTGATGTTAAATAAATTTGTCGGTAGTTGGTCGCAACACATTTACTTCCTTTTTTATATATTGGGACAACAATAGGCTTTTTCCAGTCAATAGGTATCCGGCCATCTGTCAAGAGAGGGCACAAGGGTTTAATAAGCTCTGAACTACAGTTCTTCAAAAAGAGAGAATTGTTATCAAAACCAGGGGATGCATCGGATTTCATCTCCATTAAATCGCTTTTTACACTTTCAGTGAAGTTTATATTATCCAGAGTCAGTTTATTTCTAAAATGAGGAGAGAATGCAGGGATTTCACCTGGAGGTTCTTCAGAAAAAGCCTCTTCAAAATGCAATGCAAAAAGGTTTGCGACATCTTCTGGGTCTGTCACGATTGACCCGGAGCTGTTTTTTAGAGACAGCTTGGTAATCTTCGAGAAGGATGATTTCACATATTTGTAGAAGTATTTACTGTTATTGAAGTTGATAAGGTTGTTTTCGTATTCGGTTCTCTGTCTATATTCTCTTCATTTTGTGAGGTGCGGTTCTTACGCCAGGTCTGCCATAGCTTTCTTCATAAACTGTTTAAGCAATGGATTCTTACCATTTGAAAAACTAGTGTTTAGAGGAACATGTTTATCTACCGTGTTATAACGTGCAAAAACAGGTCCACATTTTTTTTATTGGTCCATTCTGCAAGTGGCACATGGCTAGAGATGTGCTGACCGCGTCATAATCAGCTGATTTGTAGTTTCTGTATTGTGTGATTCTATGATATCAAGCAATATTTATTGTGAACTCTGCTTTAGCTATAATAATATGGTGACTACCGCCTACTGGCCCGTAGTATTCTATGATGGTAAGCAACTGCTGGGATGAACAAAAAATTAAATCGATCTGTAACGGCCTTCTGTTCGGTTTAAAATGCGTAGGGTTCTTCATAATCTGAATTAGAGGGTCTAATTCAGATTCTAGATCTAGGTCCGCAAGTTTTAACAGAGCTTCCATTCGAGGATTCTGGAATTCTTTAATAACGTTTTCGCGAACATCATAAGTGTCATGTGATTTTTTTCAGAGACATATATGCATACGCCATCGCCCACACCATTTTCTCTGTCAGCTCTGAATAGATTATCTTAAGGAATATGTACTGCCCCATCCGAAAGCAGCTGCATAAGCCAAGATTCGGTAACTATAATGAAAGAGAGTCTAATGCAGGTTGACCGTCATGCGAAACTCATTAATTTTAGATAGAATAGATCCAAGATTCGTGTACATAAATGACATTTCAATATTACTAACAGCACAGTTTGTAAATATAGTATACAGATTAAAATTAGTTTTCAAGTTATCCTTAAGACAAAAGTTATCTGTAATAAATTGTGAAACTGGGTTTCGTCCAGGTCTGTAGAAAGAAAAATAACATTCTAAAAGTTTTCGAATAAATTTGAGTCTTTTATTTCTAATTGTGGAGTAATTTCTAAATTTTCATAAAGGAATTTAACAAAATATTGGTAATCGTCGCTTTGATATTATATTAATGTTAATGTTTCGTGACAATGCATCAACATTAGATTTTATTCTTCCTGCTCTAAACGATCTTGTAATCATATTCGTTTAATAAAAATCTCTAACGGATTAATCGACTTCCTGGGTCTTTGCAATTAAATAGACAGGTGAGAGGTTTATGATCTTTTAATACAGTGAAACAACGGAAATGTTTTATATTATATATTATCGCGAGTAATTTTTTCGGTTGTAGAGTAATTTTGTTCGGCGGAATTCAATGTGCGGCTCGCATATGCAATTGGTAAATCTTCATTTCTTTTTCCTTGATTAGGAATAGCTCTAAATGCAAAATTTAAAGCGTAGGTGGTCACTATAAACTCTTTGAAAAATCCAGATATTGGAGTAAAGGTTCGGTGATCAAAATCATGCAAAATTCATCTATTGTGCTTCTTGATTTATTTTTCTTTAAAAGACGTGAAAGTGATTCAGAGATTTCTGAGAAATTTTTAGTAAATTTCTAATAATTTTTTACTAGTTCTCGGAACATTTGTATATCGTTTTGGTCTTTAGGCTTAGGGTAAATGTTGGCTGCTTTTTAATCTGTTTTGGATTGGGTTTTATGCCCTGTTCAGTTGATGTGACCTAAATAAAGTTATTTCGTTGCATCAGAATTCACACTTATCTGTTTGTAATTTTAAATTATTTATCTTATTATGCTTCTATTCGTGATATATTTTGGTCAAGGAATGTGCCATATATAACTATGTCATCTAAATACACGAAACATTGTAATCCTTGTAGACCAGTAAGTACTGAGTTTATTATCCTTTGGAAACATGTGGATGCATTCTTTAACGCAAAGGGCATACGATTAAACTCATAGCAACCTAAAGATACAGGGATCTGGTGAAATCCAGAAGCCAAGTCAAGCGACGTGAAATATGTACTGTGGCCTAACTGATCTAATATCTCTTCGATGTTGGCTATTTGTAAAGCACCATCAACTGTGACGTCACAACCCTCTGTATTCAATTAACACGCGCTATTTTTGTTGTCCAGACGCATCCATCTTCTTTAAAACTATCCATAATGGAGCGGACCAAGGTGAAAGTGAATGCTGGATAATACTCTATTTCAGCATTTTTTTTCATTTGGTTGTTTACTTCAGTTTTGTGTACTTCCTGATATCTATAGGTTTTTGAAGATAGTTTAAAATCGATTAGGTTAATTTCATTTTTTATTTTATCCGTTAATTGGCCACCGGTTAAAATGAAAATATCTTTATATTTTCGCATAATTTTAGAATATAAGCTTTTTCTTCGCGGTTTAAGTGACCGAGTCTTTTTGTCCCTTACAATTCTTTTACTATTTAAGTTCGTGTCGTATGTAGAAAGAAGTATTAAATACTTTAGAGGACTTCGGTTAGCTGTTTAAAATAATATTATAAATAACTCATTTATAATATTATTTTAAACCAGTCAATTTAAGACGTCTAAAATAATTCCTATCTTGAAAAAAGGAGATTCTCTTGAAGTTAACAAATACACACCAGTAGCTATGTGTTCTGCATTATTAAAAATTTTTGAAAGGGCAATGTACAGGGTCTTCCATTGAGGAGTAAAAACGGATTTTTTTTTACTTCCCCTGTATTTCTTAAGAAATTCAAAATATAAACAATAACAAAAAAAAAACAATCGAATGAGAAACAAAATACTTACGCCAAGAATGTTGCGTTTTTTAAACGGAACACCCTATATATTATTACATTTTTGGATTCTAAGGTCAATTCTAAGTGTTTAATAAGGTTACTACTGTCTTATCTTCAACTGTTTTTGATTTATTGATGTTTCAAAATTGACATTTTTGCTTCTTTGACCCGTCATAGCACCTGAACGGTTGGACCTAGAGCAAAATTACTTTCACATTCCTATCTTAGTTTTTGATAAGCTATTTTATGATGCCAGTCAAACAAAATAACGGAAATTATTTTGCGACGTATTTAATTGAATATATTCATATGAAATGTAGGTGATGCAGGTGATATTATAGATATTATATTAATTTGCCGTAAGGAGATATTCGATAAATGAAAAACTACAGATTGGAACGTTGTATTATAAGTGTTAAGAAAACTCCAGTGAAGCAAGAAGAACACATTTTGCCAATTTTCATAGAAATATATCCGTAAAAATAATTATGAGGATTAAAAACCTATTTGAAGAAACTAAATCATTACATAACAAAAAAAAACAATAGTTAATATTAACAATAAAGTAACAAAACATAATAACTAATAATTTAAATGCTCAATGTGTACCCCATTATTCTCGAAGCAACATTGGTATCCTCTTTGCAGCCTTTGCAAACTTGCAGTTATAATTTCATTTTCTTGATTAAGTCTAATAATTTCGTTCACAATTTTTTCTATATAGTTTCTACTTTGGTATGCCATGCGATGGTTCCATTCCTTCCAATCCATTCATTATGGCGTCGGTTCAAAAAGTCTCTAACATCACGCGTGGCATGTGGAGCTCCGTCTTGTCAAATTAAATTCTGATGTTTCTCCAAGGGCAATTCTTCCAAAAGGTTTTCAATTTGGTTTTGAAGGAAATTATGATATCTTGGACCACTTAGTGATTCATTATAAAATATTGGACCCAAAATGTTATTATTTTTAACACCAAACATGAAATATTCTCGGATTTTTTACAGCCCATTGATGCGTATTGTGTCGATTAAATATTCCTGAGGAGGTAAATGTGGCCTCGGCTGTCCAAACAATTTTTTTAAACAAATCAAGGTCGTTTTGTTGCCGTATTATAATTTGAGACACAAATTGAAAGCAACTTTCTGTGCAGCTGTTAAATGCTGAAGTGGAAGTAGACGGCCATACCGAATGTCCCGAACTTCCGAAATGGACTTGGTGGGATTTCTTATAAATTAATTTAAAATAGTTCCGTCTCGATATATTTTCGTCTTGAGTTTCTTTTTTGTTATGTAAATCATTACATTTCAGTTTCTTCAAATAAGTTTTTAATCCTTATAATTGTTTTTACGGATATATTTCTATGAAAATTGGCAATATATGTCCGTATTGCTTCACTGTCGATTTCTTGACACCTATAATACAGCGTTACAATCTGTAGTTTTTTGTTTAATGGATATCTCATTACAGCAAACTAATATAATATCTACCAATACTTCAAAATTACAGTGATTTTGAAGCAAGGTGACAAACCTGCATCACCTGCATTTCATATGAATATATTCAATTAAATAGGTAGTAAAATAATTTCCTTTTTTTTGTTAAGATAGGAATGTGAAAGCTATTTTGCTCTAGGTCCAACCGTTTAGGTGCTATGACGGCTCAAAATCAATAAATCTAAAACGGTTGAAGATAGACATATAGTACCCAAATTAAAAAACACTTAGAATTGACTATAGAATCCAAAAATGTAATAATATATAGGGTGTTCTGTTTAAAAAAACGTGCAACATCTTTGACATGTCTTTTGTTTCTCATTCAATTGTTTTTTGTTACGATTTTCGAATCCTTCGAGCTAAAATACATCGATTGGCTATTTTGAATTTCTTGAGAAATACGAGGGAAGTCCGTTTTTCCTCCTCAGTGGAAGGCCCTGTACAACAGAGTGCTGAACTTCTTAACTAAAAACAGATTCTTTACTAGTAGTCAACATTTATTTCTGAAAAACTGCTCTACACAGACAGCTTTATTTAGTCAAATTGATAAAATACTAGAATCCTTAGATAAAGCCGACTCAACATTTGGAATTTATTTTGACTTGACCAAAGCGTTCGATGTAATGAATCATGACATGTTATATCTCAAGTTGGAGAGGGCAGGCATAACTGGGTCTGTCTAAACTGGACCAAATGATTTCTAAAAGATCGTTATCAGAAGGGTCAAATTAGAGGACACAAAGATAATATCGCCAATCATATTTTTTAGTCCGACTTACAAAAAACTAACATAGGTACCCCACAAGGCACAATCCTAGCCCTGCTATTACTCCTGATATTTGTCAATAACCTTTCCCTGGCGGGTGAAAGTGCCTCGGTGGTGCAATTTGCTGATGATACCTCGGCTATGATTCATCAAAAAGATCCGAGAAGAAGTCTAGAACTGACAGAGCTCTCAATTAAGAAAATGTATGAGTGGTGTGATATGAACTGTCTTGTATTAAACCACACAAAAACAAATGTAATTCACTTCACTGTCACAAATTCGCAAGCTCCTAAAATAACATTAAACGTTGATAATTATATAATAAACGTCACCTCAACTATGTTTCTGGGCATGATGGTGCTTGAACTGGACTGAACAAGGAAATTTAATATGCACTAAATTATCATCAGCAAACTACACAATCTTTAATATAAGGAAATTAATAAGATCACAATTCAGAATGAACTTGTACTATGCATATGTCGAGTCGAGAATATGGAGTGATTTTCTGGGGAAGCCACCTAGCAACAATAAATAGAATATTTATAGTCCAAAAAGGGCATCTGAATTTTGAACAAAAAACTAAACTTCAAACAACACTGCAAAATGTGTCGTAATAACTCCCATAATACTGCCACTTCTTACAAAAATTCGCAATCGAATGTTCAAAAACATCAACTTCAATTTAACTCGTCATACTCGAAATCCCAATAATATTAAAATACGTAGGTATTTCAAAAAACATGGTCATACAGTAGATTAATGTAGAAAAAGGCAATATAATAATAGCATACGAAATCAAACACTACGTTCAGGCGAATCGTCTAAAAAACAACCTAATGTAATATAATTTCGAATGGTTCTAGTTCTTTAAATAAAAATAATCCCTGAAAACTCTAATGGTCGCCGAAAATTTAGACATTTTAATTGAGAAAAATAATATATTTATAGAATTGGAAAGTTAAAAATTCTTATACCCATAAAATATGGACCTTTCTCATAGAAGGTAGTGCAGTAATTTGGTAGCACAAGTCCATTTCCACATCCTGTATTGATTAATTTCAAAGGTTGTTTGAAAAAAACTGACATATTGTCTCTGATAAACATTATTAAATTGAAAAGATGTAAAGAGAAAACTGTCATGACTCTAAGTGGTAGAAAGAGTGGGGCGCAGTGTTCTCGGTATAAAACGTTTCAAATAGTCCTAATAATTCTCGTTTGGACTATAAATATTCTATTTATTTTTGCTAGGTGGCTTCCCCAGAAAATCAGTCCATATTCTCGACTCGACATATGCATAGTAGAAGCTCATTATGAATTGTGGTCTTATTAATTTCCTAATATTAAAGATTGGGTAGATTGCTGATGATAATTTAGTGCATATTAAATTTTCTTGTTCAGTCCAGTTCAAGTGTTCATTCACCATCATGCCCAGAAACTTAGTTGAAGTGTCTGAGTTTATTATATAATTATCAACGTTTAATGTTATTTTAGGAGCTTGCGAATTTGTGGCGGTGAATTACGTTTGTTTTTGTGTGGTTTAATACAAGGCAGTTTATATCACACCACTCATACATTTCTTAATTGAGAGTTCTGTCAGTTCTAGACTTTTTCTCGGATCTTTTTGATAAATAATAGCCGAGGCATCATCAGCAAATTGCATCACCGAGGCACTTTTACCCGCCAGGGAAAGGTTATTGACAAATATCAGGAGTAATAGCAGGGCTAGGATTGAGCCTTGTGGGGTACCTCTGTTAGTTTTTTGTAAGTCGGACTAAAAAATATGATTGGCGATATTCTCTTCGTTTGCCCTAATTTGACTCTTCTGATAACGATCTTTTAGAAATGATTTGGTCCAGTTTAGACAGACCCCAGTTATGCCTGCCCTCTCTGACTTGAGATATAACATGTCATGATTCATTATATCAAACGCTTTGGTCAAGTCAAAATAAATTCCAAATGTTGAGTCGGCTTTATCTAAGGATTTTAGTATTTTATCAATTTGACTAAGTAAAGCTGTCTGTGTGGAGCAGTTTTTCAATATATACCAAAAAAAAAATAAAGGAATGAGCAATTTTTGAGAAAGCCTACTATGATAGGCGAAACGTCAAGTTAATCCCATTGTTTCATTTTGCAAATAAACCTATACCCAAGAAAGAAGTCCAATTAATATATACCGGGTTTAAGAAAGAAACAAATTCAATAATAAATATATATATATATATATATATATATATATATATATATATATTTATATATATATATATATATATATATAATATATATTGGAATCTGAATACTTTCCGTAGATCTTATAAATTCACTAAAAATTTTACTTATATGTCTCTTCCTCGTATTAGGAAGAACCAAGTAAATAGGGTGAATATATACAAACTATTATAAGCCAGTAAAAGATAACAGAATAACTCTGCAGTCTGTCAGTTACCTATTACAAATATTTGCAGAACGAGTACTACTTGAAAATTTGGCTCTGGCCATAGGTGAACATAAACTTTCTTTTTAAAATGTTTTTAAATCGTGCGGTGTGGTCGCTTCTATTATAAACCAGTCGCAACATCCGTTTTCTAAATGGAATGCCCCGTATGTTCTTGCATTTTTGTATTAATCAATATTAAAAAATGCCACCACGTTATCAACATTTTGTATATCGTAAATTGTATCCCAGTTGACTTTAAAGAGATCTTTAAGAAATTCTGAAAATTTAACATGGCGGCAATCACGATAAGTGTGGTAACTTATTGTTTTAGCAGGTTTTTTAAATTTTTAATTCGGTGAATACCAGTGAATGATCAGATATATCAGTCATATCAATGACCTTGAGTTATAGATTTTAAGATTTAAGTTTAAGATTTTATCAACTGAGAGATTTTATTATTGCAACTGATTATATTTATTAAACAATCATTTCAGATTTGCAGACGCATTGGGGTTGCTATTAGTGTTTGTCATGTCTACATTCAAATCATCACTGAACAAAATGGTGTGAAAAAATGGTAGCAAACCTACGATATTGTTTTCCATGTCATCCAAACAAGAATCTAAATTAGCATTTGGGGGCCTATACAAGGAACCAAAACATAACCTCTTGCCGCCAGCCCTTACTGAGATCCATAGCTGTTCTATTGCACTCACTGCCACTTCAAGAGCCAAAATACTAATTTTAAGACAAGATTTAATGTAAAAAGCCAGTCACTGCTTCTATCTTTGCGAGCAAGCGTGAAATTATCGATGTATAAACAGTCATTACAATCAATCTACCGAAAAATGCATCTCTCCTGTATCCAATTGCAAGTAACTATTTCGCTACTCTAACTTATCCAAAAAAGGTAATCAAGGAGCACTTATATCAAACGATTATCGTTATTCTCCATATATCCAGAAAAACAGCTAAATTTCTCAAAGAAAAATTCCCTGCGTGTCTGCGGTGTTGTGGAGAGTGAAAATGAGGATCTTTTGAAGATCCTGTCTGAACTGTTTTCCACTAAGCTTAACCTGGAATGTTCCAGAAATGATATAGACTACGGTTTTTCGTCTAAAAGGAAATATAGGAGATGCTCCCGCCACAATTATTGTTAATTTTGTCAGTAATTTCAAAAGGAACGAGATTTTCCAGGTAAAGAAACGACGGAAAATTTCTTCAATCTCCATCTTCGAAGATCTCTCTCGACCTCGGTACGAATTGCTCTTGCAAGAAAAAATATGGGAAAAATATAGTGTGGTCATCTGTAGGTAAAATGTACACTTGTGACGCTGCGACAAAGAAGAAAAAGTGTATAGTGTCTAAAGCAGATGTTTTGTCGTAGTGTGCTAAACCTCTCTAATAATCGATGTCGGGCAAGAGAGTTAACAACTCGAAACACGAGAAATTGTTTTTAAAAAATCAAGTTTATTTCATAAGCGTACAAAGAGAACTAGCTACAAAATGCATTTTAGTTATATTTATAAGTTCAGTAATGCTTATGTTGTACGAAAAGACTATTAATAGTTTAGAAAATTCTATTATTTTCTTCAATTTCTAAAGTATCAGAGTTTGCATTTAATTGTTTCTTGTATTATTATTTCTTGTATATGAAAAATATAATAATTGTTGAAATGAGTATGTAAAGTAAAATTGTCCAAAAACTGGTCTTTACATAAATCGTTGTGGTCATTTCTTCTAGGGTTTTCTTCTGGTTTTCCAATTTGGCTTCGATTTCTTTAGTAGTTTTTAGGTTTACGTAGTTTAAGTCCATACTAGGAGGGCTGTAGAATGAATTTCGGTTTTCCTTAATTAGGTTTAGATTAAGGGTAGGTAGATTAATTTCATTAAATGTTCATTGGCTTGATTTGTATGTTTCAAGCGTAATTGCCTTTATTCGTACTTTACATCCTGGCGATAACTCGAGAAGTTAGGAACCGTATAGGGGTATGTTTGACAATTTACGATGGCAATTACTTGTATTGGTACAGTTATCAGCTTATTTATATCCATAGTTAGTTACATATAAGTGAACCTAATAAATGTTTGTTAAAACCAAAATTTAAACCACTGAATGAAAATTTTACAATACGTATTTATATGACATGCAAATTATAATTAACAAATCGGTAAATCGTGTAACTCAATTTAATTCAGTGCATAGTCATTTAGCAACACATATATACTGTCTTCCCAAACACTTTTTTCGGCACCATTTTGTTCCATCATATTAGATTCCTATCAATATTTTATCAGTTTCTGCTTATGCCACACTTGATTGTTGGGCATAATTTAAAACCAATTCAATAAGTAGTTTTTACCTTGATACACACCCCCCATTTTGAACCAAAATTGTATCTATATTACACTTAATGCTTGTACAAAATTTGAAATTAATGTAATTAGTAGCTTTTTCAAACTGATTTTTTGAATATTTTATTAGGCCGCCATTTTGTTTTGCTGTCTTAAATTTATATCAAATGTTACTAGTAACGCTAAAACGTGGAGATAGGTAAAACCTGAGAGTAATTTTTTCACGATTACAAACATTTAATATAGTCGCCATTTTATTTCGCCATCTTGAATTAGCACCATCTAGTCTAACCTAAAGCTAACAGGAAAAATCCACCAGGGGTTTTGTTAAAAAACAAATCCTTGTTCTAATATAGATTTAGAATTTGGTTGGCTACCACAATCCTAGCCAATCCTAACCTAACTAAATTTTTATTAATTATATGTTTTGTTAAAAAAATAATTTAAAAAGTCATCCGCTTGATCAAGGATTCGAACACACATGCGCGACATCCAAAGCCTAGTATCCTTTAACTAAGGCAGAAAGCTCATTCTGAATATTCAAAAAAACTTGTTTATTCTCCGCAGAAATAAAGACGAAACAATAGAAAACTCGCGTAGCGTCGCACTCGATAACACAGAGGTGCGGCTACGCCTTATATCAAAAACCTTTAATTCAGTTAATGAAACAATAAAACTATTCCGTTTTTTTTTTCAAGATACAGGGTGAATAATTTTTTTATTCGATTTTTTCCCTGTATATTCAAACCGGGTTATTAGACTGGAATGAAACTCGGTATAGCAAAAACATGTATAGAAACACATTTTTCTATATAACATTCTTGACAGTATTTACGACCAGTGGCGTACAAACGAGTAAGATTATGAATTTATTCACCATTATTCGGTAACTTTTTTGGTAGGTATTAGCATTTTCAACATTTTGATGTATCCAACTTATTCTCTAATTAATTAATAAAAAAAGGTCATCTTAGTTCAAGCCAATTAATCCGACCATATGCGATAATTTTAAATAATGCGGATCATTATCAAAATCAATACAATTTCATCCAACTGTCAAAAATAATGATTACTTGACATGAATAACCACGGCAATTAACTTTTGGTATTAATTTTTAATTTTCCCATGCACTCTTATTACTTTTACTAAGAATAAAAAAGCCGGTCAACATTATTTACGATTAAAATGTCTAGGACGTGATTGGATTTAGCGACTTTTAACTAAGAGTACCTTATTTTTTTTGTAAAATTAATCAGAAATTAAGCATAATACTAATAACTAAATCAACAAAAATGTCAATACTAAAAAGGTTTTGACTGAATATCGGTGAAAAACTTCATTACCTTATTGGTTTGTATACCACTCGTCAGAAAAATTGATAAAAATATACTATAAAAAATGTATTTTTGGACGTTTTTCTACTACACCGAGTAAATTTGAATATACAAAAATCAACTATATATAATTATATATATATATATATATATATATATATATATATATATATATATATATATATATATATATATATATATATATATATATATATATATATATATATATATATATATATAGATATAGATATAGAACATTATAAGACCAGAATAATCCGAGAAGCCATAGAAATTGAAAAACAAGGTTATTTGAATAAAAGGGACGAATCATTAAAACTACCAACAGTATGGAAGACAATAATCGACAAAACTAAAATTGCAAAAACTCAAACGCAATTAGCGCAACAACAACAGCACCATCCGGAAAACATAAATAACGACCAACGCCTTCGCAGATATAACCTTCGGCCCCGAGTGGGGGTATAAAAGGAAGCGTCGCAGTCACCAACACTTCAGTCTCTATTCGGACGCGAGAAAGAAAGCTTCGAAAATGCCAAATGTGATTTTGGCGAAACGTCAGCAAAACTGTTCTTTTCATAACGACAGTAGTGAACGGATGTACACCCGGAATGAAAACACATTGTATTTTTCCATCCGTGAAGGACTAAAAATCAACACTATACACCTCTACGGGGAGGAGATCTTCAAGACGTATGAGAAACTGAGAGGTAAGAAGACTAATCTTTTATGTGATCTAACCTTTCAAATTAAGTGTCGTGACAGCGATTTGCTTCCTACTTTTACACGGTTGTCTTATCATACTAAAACTAGAAAAACTAACACTACTCCAAAATGCTAGTAAGCGTTATTAAAAGAACAAATCCATCAAACTAGAAAACAACTAGCCGAGACAGAGAAAGAACTTTTAAAGTTACACCTTAAACTAAGTAACATCATTCACCCTTTATTGTGGAATCGCATAGAAACGTTGGCTTTTTGGCGAACAGAATCAAATAAGAATATTAAAACAGATAAACTTTCGAAAAAGTATGACAATCTTCTAAGAAAGTCGAGTCAGCCACAAGGATCATCAGTGGACGTTGAGAAATTAGTACGTAATATATCATCCTACAGTCTCTCAGGAAGTGAAAAATCTGTACTGAGTAAGGGTTTTAATTTTGCGATATCTCCTAAGGAAATCCCTAAAGGAGAAATAATAGCTGGAGTGGAAGCTGTTCTTGACTCCTCTGAAGAAACAAAAGCAGAGGAAATTCGACAAGAGGTGGCAAGAATTTTAAGATCAAGCAAAACACCAAAACAAAACCTAAATGCCCCTGAACAAAGGGCCCTAATAAACCTTCGAAAAAAAAATAAAGACATCACAATCCTTCCAGCAGATAAAGGAAACGTAACTGTGGTTATGAATACTCAAGATTACGTACAAAAAATGCAGGATATCCTACAAGTCAATTGTTATAGGCCTGTTCCAAGGGACCAGACAACGTACCTAGAAAAAACAACTAAAATAAAATAAAAAGTTCACCAATAAACCCCGAAATTCAACAAAAAATCATACCACGGGAAAAGTCGAGCAGATGTCCTAAACTCTATGGTTTACCAAAAATACACAAACCAGGAGCGCCCATCAGACCTATTGTTAGTGCTGTTAATTTGCTGCTACAAAAACT